>JANAVB010003409.1:0-23260 GCA_029216955.1 Iris pallida
ATTCCATCTCTAATCTAAGCATTTGATCTTAGGGTTTTAATTTTTAATTTTGTGATTTAGGATTTCTGATAATTTTCTAAATTAGGTTTTTCCGACCTATGTACGTTTGTAATTCACAATTTCCCTGTTAATATTTTGATGCATGAGTTTCGATTTTTAGGGTTTTCATTTTTGATTCTCTGACTTAGGTTTTTTTGACATATGAAGTCAATTTAGGGTTTATATTGAGTAATCCATAATGCACGTGTGTTGTTGACATATGAAGTCAATTTTTTGACATATGAAGTCAATTTTTTGATTCTCTGACTTTGGATTTTCTTACGGTTTTTCTTTGTAATCCATAATGCACATGTGTTGTTTGTTGTAATGTATAGAAAGGTTGTCGGGACCACATAACATGTGCTCACTGTATGTGGTGGGCACATGATATAGTATTTCTTCATTGTGTGGGGGACCATTGTCTGGGGGACCATTGTGTGGTGCGCTTTACTTTGTGTAACAATACACATAGTAAGTAATACATCAAGTATGATTCTTATCTCTCTTTATTGTGCAGATGATATGGTCTATAAGACTACACCATGGTGGTCATTTTTCTACAAGTACAGATTGTAGATATGTTGGTGGTACGGAGAACACTTGTAACATTGACTTGGATAGAATGTTTCTTCAAGAAATATTCGGTTGGTTGAGAGAATTAGGGTACAATGGTCCTTGTAGAATATAAGCAAGTCCAAGAAATGTCTTATGCTTTTGGACACAGATGAGAAAGTATTGGAGTTGTTCAACAGTAGGAACACTGACAACAAAAGTGAAGAGATTGTGGATCTATTTGTTGAACATCTTGATGGTCAAAACAACGAGCTCCCTGAAACGACGGATCCAAGTCATATTGAGCAGCTTGACGGATACATTGCCACACATGGGTCAAGAGTCATGTGCACAGAAAATGAAGCTGTTGGTGAAAGTGGTATGAATATACACAAATATTCTCTTTACTTCTATTGCTATTATTTATTTGTGTGTTGTTTTACATTTATTGATTTAACTATTTTCTATCTTAGGGAATAATGAAGATGTGGATGATGACTATGTGAATGAAGAAGAGGGTGATGAAGATGAAGATGTGGGTGATGATGACTATGTGAATGAAGAAGGAAGTGAAGAAACCGAAGAGAGTAAAGAAAGTGATAAAAGATCCGATGCGGAAGATGAAGATGATGCACACAATAGAGAAAATATAGAGAATGTCGAGATACCAGAATTTGTTGAAAGTGAGTATGAGGACTCCGATGATATTAGAAGCATTTATGAAGACGTTGAATTTGGACAGTCTAGGCCCAAGTTTCCAGAGTTCAACGAAGTAAGGGACTTAAAAGAGCCGTCATTTATTGTGGGAATGGAGTTTCAAAGTTCAAGTGACTTTAGAAGATTAGTGAGGGAAGATGCAATTAAGAGATGATATGACATCTCATGGAAGAAGAATATGTGTAGAGTGCAGAAAAAGTATGGATTTAGACTATATGGCTCAATGAATTCTAATGGTACCAGGTGGCAGTTGAAAAGTTTGCAAGCAACCCACAATTGCTCAAGGGTGTTGGTGAATACCCAGATGACTGCATTTTGGTTGGCGAACAAATATTTGGAGGTCTTCAGAAGTAGTCCTACATGGAATGTTGAAGAGTTCAGAAGTGATGTAAATAGGAAGTTCTCAGTTGAAATCTCTAGAGATAAAGCCTACAGAGCAAAGAGGAAAGCAATGAATATCATAGAGGGATGTTACAAACAACAATATGGATTGTTGAGAGACTATGCGGCAGTCATATTCCAAAAGAATCCAGGTAGTGTTGTGAAGATAAGGACCCAAAGGACATCATTGGAAGAATCCAACATCTTCGATAGGATTTTTATTGCCTACAATGCACAAATAAAGGTTTCAAGAGTGGTTGTAGAAAGGTTATTGGGGTTGATGGAACTCATTTGAAGGGGCCTGCAGGAGGGATTCTACTAACTGCTGTTGCTAGAGATCCCAACAACCAAATATTTCCTATAGCCATGGCAGTAGTAGCCCAAGAATGCCATGATACATAGAGTTGGTTTCTCCAATATTTGCTTTATGCTATTGGAATCCAGTCGGAGAACAATTGGCATTTCATAAGTGATAGGCAAAAGGTATACTTCTACATTCAGTTCAGTTTTCAGTTCAGACTTTAGTTAACCTTACTAAACGGTATAGACTAAAGAAAGACAGATAAATCTTAACAAGCTGATCGGCCCGGTTGTTTTTTGCTTGAAAAGGGACACTACTAACTATGGTAGGGTGGAAGGGAGAGGCGTACAGATGAAAAGTTGGTGTCACACGTTCTCATTGATCGGTCTGTTCGTTGAAAGCGAGAGGAATGGGAGTGCCTCAACCGACGGGAAACTAGGAGTGGCTCTACTGTTAAGGAGATAAACGGAATTAGAGTGACCGCTTTCATTTCGGAATATGGGACGACAATAGAGGTTCCCGCTTTCAGAGTTTAGGTACAGGGTGGTCGAAGATCAGGGATTCTGGTTCATTTGATTCGCGCTTGTATGTAATAACGAAAAGGGACATCGCTACCTTGATCCGCCTTCGGCTTCGATTCGTTATGCTCAGCAGCTCCAACAATATTTCAGTCAGTTTAGACTTATGTTTAGACTTTATATTTCAGTCAGTTCAGACTTTATATTTCAGTTCAGACTTTATATTTTAATTTTGGAACAACAACTTCAGCTTATTCTCATGATCCCTATCATTCTATTTCTTCTGGTAACTTAGCTTTGTAGTATTTATTCTCATGATTCCTGTCAATCTATTTCTCCTAGGTAACTTAGCTTTATAGTATTTATTCTCATGATCCCTGTCATTCTATTAATATATTCCTGGTCACTTTAATATTTTCTCATGTTGACTGAATTTTCTGAAAGTTAGACTCAGATGCAAAATGTGGCTGTGTTTGTTGCTGTTGTTGCTCCTTTTTTTCTCAGCTGTCCAACTATCTGTTTGTTAAATAGTACCTTGTCAAAAACTTTGGAACAGCAACTTCTGCTATATTTCCAATTTTCTCTATTGGCATATACAGGCATGACCTGCCATCACTTCAATATTTGTGTTTATTTACCATACTGGATTGGCAAGTGCAGGATTTGATTTGGTTCAGAAATCTGTATGTTTAACTACATTTCAATGAGTAGGACTTGATTTGGTTCATATATCTGTATGTTTAACTACATTTCAATGGTTCAGAAATCTGTATTTACCATACTGGATTGGCAAGTGCAGGATTTGATTTGCTCAATGAGTAATTCTACTTAAATCTGTATGTTTAACTACATTTCAGTTCAGTTTAGACTTCAGTTCAGTTTAGACTTCTTTTAGACTACGTTTCAGTTACTTATGTGTGTTTACTTCTGTATGTTTCTTATAGCTACATTTTAGTTGGACTTTATATATTTTATTTGTACATTGCAGGGCCTTCTTGAGGCTTTCAAACAGATCATGCCCGAGGATAATCATAGGTATTGTGTTAGGCACCTTCATGCAAACTTCAGGGACAGTGGCTACAGAGGGGGCAAGCTGAGAAACATGTTGTGGAATATTGCAAGAGCTCACACTGTTCCATATTGGAATTTCCATATGAAGGCTATAGAGCAGGAGAACAAAGAAGCATGGACGTGGTTGACAAAGTTGAACAAAGTGCAATGGTGTAGGGCATTCTTTGTTGAGTACTTGAAATGTAATCAGTTGACAAACAACATCTCTGAAGCTTTTAACAGGTACATTTTATTACCAAGAGAAAAACCAATCCTTACAATGTTGGAGATGATAAGAAGATGCTAATGAAAAGATTTCAAGCAAAAAGAGAGAAGATAGAAAGATTGAGCAATAATTTGTTGTGTCCAAACATACAGAAGAAGTTGGATGAGAGGAAGGCCAAATCTACAGGATGTACAGTAACATATGCAGGAAATGAGTCAAGTTTTGAAGTTTCACATGAGAGTGGAATTTATACTTTGAACACAAACAGAAGGATATGTGACTGCAAAGTATGGAAACTTTCTGGAATTCTTGTTTGCATGCAATAGCATCAATACACCATCTCAGGAAACAAGCAGAAAGTTATGTTGATGAATGCTATCACATTAGTACTTGGAAGAAGTGCTATTCTGAGATGATTTTTCCAATACCATATAGCAGATTCTGGCCTCCTAGCGTAGGTGATCCTATATGTGCACCACTATTTGTTAAAAAAAGACCAGGACCTCCAAAGAAGGCAAGAAACAAGAAGAATTATGAACCTCCCCCCAAAAATAGATATGCAATGAGAAGAACTGGAGTTGTAATGAAATTTCTAAATGCCAGCAAACAGGCTACAACAAGAGGAAGTGTCAGAATGCACCTGTTGATCCTGTAAAGAAGGTACATTTATGTTCAGTTCAGTCTTTAGGTACAATTATGTTCAGTTTAGACTTATGTTTAGACTTAGGTACATTACAGTTCAGTCTTTAGGTACATTTATGTTCAGTTCAGTTTACATTTATGTTCAGTTTATGTTTAGTTCAGTCTTTAGGTACTTTATATTTCCGACTTTATATTTCAGTCTTTAGGTACATTTAGATTCAATTCAGTTTACTAATGGAGTGGTAATTAAATGTTCTAAATGCCAGCAAACAGGCCACAATAAGAGGAAGTGTCAGCAAACAGTTAGGGAGGGTGAAATTGAAGTTAGGGAGGGTGGAAATGAACATGGAGTTGAACAACAAACAAGTAGAGAATCATCATCAACAACTAGAGGAAGGGGGAGAATAAAGAGGTTGGTTAATAGGTCACCACCTGGAAAGAGAATGTTACCAAAATTCGTGCCAAGAAGAGGGGGTTAATGTAATAGCTGCTTCAAGTCAGGTATGGGTATCAATATATAGCTATTATAATATGTGACTGTTATGTATAGCTACTAATGTATGGGTATCAATATATAGGAAACACATGGAGTTCAACCCACAATGTTCACCCAATCACAAGCGGGGCAGCAGTCTGGAGTTCTACCCACTGTATCAAAGAATCTCTGTACTGTTATGTACATAAAACTGTACTAACCTATTTTGTTACATCTCCAAATTTATGTTACAGCAGATAGGAGTTTGTAAATTACATTGCAGTAACCTATTTTTTTTCCAGGAAAGTCGGGTGGATGCCATGACTTTTGATGGTGGCAGGACTTTGATAACAAGTTGGATGATAACAGTTGGATGATAACAGTTTTTTGATGTGCCCACAACAAGTTGGATGATAACAGTTTTTGATGACAAGTTGTATGGTGGCAGGACTTTGGATGATAACAGTATTTTGATAACATTATTTTGTATGGTGGCCACAACAAGTTGGACGCTAACAGTATTTGTATCAAATTGTGGATGATATCAGTTTTTTTGTATCAAACTTTGGATGAATTCCTACTTTTTGTATGAAAATATGGATGATATCAGATTTGTATCAAAATGTAGATGATATCATATTGTCTCTTGGATATATACAAATGGTATAATTTGGATGTTATGCTAATGGTCTTATTTGGATATCAAAATGTCTACTGCTTGAATGAATGATAAAGGTCTTATTTGGATATCAGTTTCTGCTAATGGTCTTATTTGGATGTCAGTTTGTGCTAATGGTATTATTTGGATGGCTCTATTTGGATATCAGTTTTATGTATGTCAGTTTGTGCTTTTATGTATGATACAGATTTGTGCTTTTATGTATGATACAGATTTGGATGTTATGCTAATGGTATGTCAGTTTTATGTATGTCAGTTTGTGCTAATGGTATGTCAGTTCATTGAATGAATGATACAAATTTGTGAATGATACTGCTTGAATGAATGATACTGCTTGAATGGTCTAATTTGGATGTATTACCATTTTTATAAGCTTAACATACTCTCCAGTTTCTCACTTAGTAAAGCTTCATTTTTATAAGCACAATCCACATTAGAACAAATATCAGCAACACATTTTTTCATTAGAATCATGTCTTAGTTAGGGATTCATACATAAACCCAATCCACATCAGAATAACTACAACAATTCTCATGAACTTTTCAAAAAGAACCGTCCTAATCAACTAAACAACCGTCATTGCAAGTATAACAACAACAAAAGTCAAGAGAATGAAAGGCCTGGAACTGTGCATTTCTTTCATACGAATTTGTGCCTCCGGATCTAATATTTCTCCTTCATCTCCATATTCTCTCTTTGTAATCTTAGGATAAATTTTCGAGCTTGAACGGGAAACTCCTCATCTTTCCACTCAAAAAATTACATCTTCTGGAAGATTTGTAGTTACCATATCCCCAAAATCGACGTCTAGCATTTTGTGTCTTCACACATGTTGTGAGATGAGTCTCAATTTGGCAAAAACAACTCCTCCATTCCTCTTCGACCTTCTTGAAGAGTAGGTGCTTGCTGGACTCTCTTGAGATCACTGACATCGCAAAATTATAAACTGCATATAGGAATTGAGAGTAGAGAGAATATGTAGAAAGAAAATAGACTACAAAAAAATTAATAGAAAAAACTGAAAGAGAATGGACTAGGGCATATAGGAATTGAGAGTTGATTAGACATTATGCACAAAAAAAATAGACTATAAAAATTGGGAGAGAAATTTGAAAGAGAATGGACTAGAGCTAAGGCTAGGTGCTCACCGGATAGCAGATGGAGAAAAGAAATGTAACTTGACAAAATTTCTCTTTCTTGAAAGATAATGAGCTTTTAAAATAATAATCAGGGTCATTCTCGTCCAAAAAAATCAACTTTTTCGAGCAGAGACGAAAAAACTAACCCCTGGGCGACGGAGGGTACCAACTTGAACATATTGAATAGTTGAGGTATCAATCTGCTACGAAAAAAAGTTTAGGGTATTAACTTGAAAAAGTGAGATAGTTGAGGGTAGCAATTAGCAATTAAGCCTAAAAAAATTTCATCGACAATGATACAATAATTTTATCAACACAAAATTCAAGAATAAAACAATGACAATGATACAATAATTTTATCAACACAAAATTCAAGAATAAAACAATAAACCAAATATAATATCCAAAATAATATGTCATAGTGAATAATAAAAGTGAAGATGTTCGAAAGAAAAAAAATAAAATTGATGTTCTAGCAGACAAATAAATGAAAAGAAAGCAAACAATGTTTGGGATAGTTCATAATGGTAATAAAAAAAGGAAAAGAAAAAAACTCATTAGTCCATCAAAGGCTTCCTCAAAGACATTAGATAGTTGCTTAAATATATATTACTCGTCTCGTTGTTTTGGAGGCAAAAATACTGATTATGTTTGCATAGTCAACTTTTTCATTCATTTTTTCCTTGATGGATAACATAGCCAAATCATTCACTCTCTTGTGACATAGTTAACAGAAGATAAGTTTTGATAAACTTCCAACTTGATTTTTTTTTTCTGCATATGCTAACTGATATAGTCATCAAAATTATGTAAGCAACATAAGCATTTGGTTAACAACCATCTATTTTTTTTTCAAATAATTCAGCACATCAATTGCTCTTTTTTGCTTCTCCTGAAAATGAGTGTATTAAGAACTTCAGTTAAATAACAAATCTGATCTATCAATATTAGAATACGACAGAGAAGATTGACGATGACAGAAGAGTAGATAAGATTAAGGGCGGCACTCGAAGAGCAACAAAAGGGAAAAGATTTTGACATCGATTGCACCAAAAGATTTCGTTAGTCTGGCTAGTGACATGTCTCTTAGTATTCTAAGACCATCTCCAATGGTGATTTCTACTTTAAGGAGATTTTTATCCTAGTTGGAAGAGTTTCTACATAAAAATTATAGACATACAAAAATGCTCTCCAATGGTTTTCCATTTCTATCCTATGTGTCACATAGTAAAAGGACCAATTTAATGGTGTGGGGTCCAATAATAATTGTCATGAGAGATAGGAGAATTTTTATGAGAGTTTCTACATGTAGAAATCCTCCTAGAGAGTTTCCATCCTACATCATTGCCACATAGGATAGAAATGGTGATAGAAATCACCATTGGGAGAAGTTTTTTCTAAAATGGATTTCTTCCATAGAAATTGGGAAGATAGAAATCCCATTGGAGATGGTCTAATGACATTTAGATATCCTATAATAAAAATAAATCTTTTTATGCAAACTAAATAGATTAGAACGAGTCTCCTGAGCTTTTATTTAAAATTAGACTTACGTACATTAAATAGTATAAAAAAATTAGTTGCTACTAAAATTTTGGAGTGAGTCAGCCGTCTCATTGGTCTCATATCAAGGCCTGATGTAACGCTCACTTGTCAATCAACACATGAACCTTTTAGGCTGTTTGAAAACTTCATGAAAGCCAGCACAACAGTAAAACCTGCAACAACAAAATATTCATCTAATATACAAGCATTGATCTAAGCTTCCAAAATTTATTACGAGTGTTTTTGTGAATCCATGAAAGGTCAGCTTCTGGATGTGAACATAAAAAAACATAATAGCAGACATTCCAAGGAAGTTCTTAGGAACTCAACGAGTTGCGCACTTGGACATGTTGGAGTCCGATCTAAATTTGGTAAGAGCAAATTTTATAGCCCAAATATAATAAAAATTTTAATTTGATATAATTTAAAATCTACATCAAATATCTAATTTAATTAAAATTTTTAAATTTGTATCAAATATTTAATTTGACCATATTTAGACGTTCAGAATTGGTGATGGGATATAATCTACACTATTGGTTGTTGGTGGACGGCCACATCTGATGGTGGACTACTTTTAGGGGGCGTTTGGTACGCGGTATTTTTTTTTATTCCCGGAAAAATTTAAGATGGGAATCTATTACCATGTTTGTTTGGCTTATAAAAAATTTATTTCCGGGAATTATAAATACCCGGGTAAATAGTTTACCCACAAAACATGAAATTCTATCCCTTGAGAATTGGTGGATTTTTTTTTTTTGTCCGGACAAAAAAAAAATTGTCTAAATTTTTTATTCTTTTTTGATCAATTTTGATTAGTTTTGAACATTTTTTCTTTTTTTTTTCGTTTTTATCGCTTTTTTGTCATTTTTTGTCGTTTTTACCAATTTTTTGTCGTTTTAAGCGATTTTTTATCGTTTTACCCAATTTTTTTGTCTTTTTGTCACTTTTTGATTGTTTTTTTTCGTTTTTATCTTTTTTTGTCATTTTAACCAATTGTTTGTCTTTTAAGCGATTTTTTGTCGTTTTTACTCATTTTTGTCACTTTTTGATTATTTTTTGTCGTTTTTACCCATTTTTTGTTCTTTTGGTCGCTTTTTTGTCAATTTTTCTCGTTTTAAATGATTTTATGTCGTTTTTGTAGCTTTTTTGTTGTTTTTACCGATTTTTTAGTTTTTTTTGTCATTTTTGTCGCTTTTTGGTCATTTTTACTGATTTTATGGTGTTTTTTGTCATTTTTGTTGTTTTTCCCGGGAATATTTATATTGTCATCAAACATGGAATGTAATTTTCCAGAAAATTTAATTCCTTGGAATTTGATTCCCGAAAATATAGAATTCCCGGCTATATAATATTCCGCATACCAAACACCCCCTTAGGATGTTTTAACCCTAAAATTAGGTTTTTCATCTTATGTGAGGGTGGAGGCACAAAGGGAAGGCACAAAGTGGATATTCAAGATACTCGTCCAAAAGAAATCTAAGAAAAATTCGTACTTTACTCTTAGAACTTCGCCATCCAAGACAGAAGGAAGAAGAAGACTAATCGAGGAATCGTCAACTTCAGTTAGGAAAATTGCTACGGGGTGGTAAGTGATCTTAATTTTAATCTTCTGTTTTTCTTCTTGAGAGTGGTGAGGAGGTTGAATCTATTAGGACAAAAGGATTCAACGTAAGTTTTGTCAATCTTGTAATTTCATCTGAATTATTAAAGGTTAAAATTTATCCCAGTGATGTACGTCACAGCCATATACTTGTCTTACTTAGTGTCCTTGAACATTAATTTTAATGAGGTGGGTTGACAAACGCTTCCACATGCGCCCAACATGACATACATACTCTGGAGTACAGATTTACACAATCTGGAAGTTGCAAAAGGATTGCTGCTACTACATCAGCAAGCCCTTTTCCTTTTTTCCATCCTTTTCAAACCTCAATGGTATGCAGCAGTGGTACCAAATTAGAGCACAGTTTCAAGCAAACTGTTTATATAACCACCCCTCTCTCTCTGTACTAGTACACTACCAATATTCTGTATTCATGGCATCAATCAACTAAAGACTTGTATCCCCATACAGATAAATTCAGAATGATTTTGGGTCCTCAAACATTTGCTAACATGTTGTCTATAACCCAACAAAGTAATTACACATCATCGCTCCGGACATAAAAGTGAACTTTGGAGAAGGAAGAATACTTCATGAAACATGAAAATAAACAAGTAAACAAGCACTACACACGAACACTGCAGAAAAACTAAATTACAGTAGTCAATTCGATTCAAAGCTCTGCATCCGGGCCTCCCCCAGAGATTTTCCTCTTCAGCTTCTCCTTGGTCTTCCCCACGGCGTCCCCAGCAGCCTTGACTGCAGAGGCAGCTGATTGCTCTACCTTCTCCTTGGTCTTCTCCACGGCGTCCCCAGCAGCCTTAACTGCAGAGGAAGCTGATTGCCCTACTTTCTCCTTGGTCTTCTCCACGGCACCCCCAGCAGCCATAGCTGCAGAGGAAGCTGATTGCTCTACGGTCTCTTTGCTCGTCTTGAAGCTCCTTGAGGCTGCCTCCTTAACCACCTCTGCACTAGATCCACTCTGGCCAAAACTTTGACACCGACAGCATGAATGAAAGCCATAGGTATCTCTTAAACGTTTCACACTGAACACTATACGTGAATGTACATGGAACAAAATAAATGCTGATACTATCAAATTCTCACTTCACATAGAACTAACATTTTTTCCCCGGAACTTGTTTTGTATCCTCCTCCAACTATAGTCATAATCTATCAATTAAGTTTAGAAGCTTATATGTTGTGGAACATGCTTGGTTTGGTTAAGGCCATTGATTGATGGTAAATCCTTTAAATCTTTATACAAGTTCAATAGATGATCAATACATGAATAGATTACCTCTATTTTGTGCTAGATTTCCCTTGTATCCCTCGATAAGGTAAAGCACTAAAATTCACGGTAAGAAGAAACTACTATCTTAATAGTCAAGTTTATAGAAATAATTTGGATTATAAAGTATCACAAGCTCCTAGTTTATGAGCTTCACAGCCTTCTACTCTATGTTGCACGGACACATCAAAATTTTGTCCATAGCCGTATCATGTTCATTCCTCTGTCCATGTCTATATTCGTGCAACATAGGTACATAATGTATGTATCCCGAACAGTATCCTATTGAGTCGGTACTCATATCCGTGTATGTTTTGTTACTGTTGTTTAAAAAAAATCGTATCTAGAGCACAATTTCAAATAAACACCAACATGTTTCGTTCAACATAGTTTCTAATACTAATTGTAATAGAAGAGAAAATCCTAACCCTATTCAGAAACAATCTAGATGATAGAGTTCAGGGTCTTCCTAAAACACATCAAAGACCTTGTTTGGGCTCTAACCAACCCCTAATGAAAATTTGACATAAATAAAGTCCCTGTCCATTATGTTCTGTCAAAAAGTTACATTTAGAAGTACACAACCGAGCATGGTTGGTCTGTATTAGGTGTTCATGTTATGTAGTCCATGTCATAAGATATAAACAACCCAGACAATCCAAAATATACTAGGAAACGCCAAATCAATACCGTGTCTATATTACCATGCCATTATACTATTCATAAAAGGGAAAAATAATTCTAGCCCTCCAACTTTTCAACAACCTATTGTGGACCGCTATGACTTATAAATATCTCTTAGTTCCTAGATGCTTTATTAATATGGTCTAGGGTTGTATTGATGTACAATAATTTAATTACCCATGCACATAGGACCAAAATGTAAAAAAACTACCTACTTCCCCATTTGTTAAGAACTTGAGCGTGTCCTCCTCTCCTCCATCCTCCCCTTGCTTGTTGTCATCCATCATGGTGATGTCCACTCAGAGGCACAATTTACTGATTCAATCATAAGAAACTTAAAAAAAAAACTATAAAACTTGCCATCTTTTTTCATGTTTTTTGCAAGTCATGTTACTTAATTCCCGATGTCCTGTTTTCACAATTATTTTTAATGTTCAAGACCTCCAAGTAACATCTTAATTTTTGTCACTCGTTTCTTGGAGATTTTTCTTAGGAGCTAAGCTCTGAAGGGACTTAGCAACTCGGACTCGGACGAAGGGTCCAAAGTGACGCTTTGATGGCGCACTTTGCACTTCGCACATACGCATCGGACACGAGATTGTGTCGCGTGGGCTCAGCACGAGTGCCGCACAAATTTCCACGTGAGTGCATAGGCGTGCTAGATTTTCGAGCGGAGGGTGCTCACATGGAAAGTTGCTCTCCATGGAAGTTGCGCACATACGCATCAGGCGCACGCGAGATGAGATGGTGTCACGCAAATTTTTACGCGAGCGGGCAAGTGTGATAGATTTTCGCGCGTAGGGTGCTCACGCGGAAATGTGGCCTCAGCGAAAATTGTGCACTACGGCTGTTTAAGTGGATTTTTTGTTGTTGTAACCACTCCTTATCAATGGGGATTTAGAAATAATGGTTAGTAACCGTCCCTTATTCGTAAGGAATATCTCCGGATTAAGTGGGTAGCGACTGTTAGGATTTGGCTAGTTTCTCCCCCATATATATTTCTTATCTTTTTATAGAATGAGATAGAAAATAGATTGCTATGAGAGGAGCGTTAGAACCAAAGTAGATCCACAAAGTGTTGTCCGGCAGTCCATTAGTCCAGTTACAGATCCACAAAAGGTAACAAAGAGTACCCTAGAAATTCCTTTTTGAACTTGCTTGTTCATGGGAGAAGATCGACAAAAAGGGTCAAATATTGCTTTGAGAAATGGTGATCTTCATCACCAATATTCTTCAACTTAATTGTATTTTTTTTGACATTTTGAAGAAGATTTTTTAGGAGAAGAAAACGAGAAGACAGTTGGGGACTGACATTTCGTATAAAGGGTTATGGTACTTGGACATGGGGGGCTGGTTACAGCACTGGCAACACTGGTGGATAAAGTACAATTGGAGGAGCCGTGAAGTACCGTGGAAGCAGAATTATTACTCCAACATCAGTGCATGGGACACTCTTCATTCAGTCTACCGAGTCGGTTGTATCCCTCTGTGTATCAAAAAGCTAATAAGCAAAAGTTGGTTTGTGATGCTTGTAAACTTGAAAAACATACCAGAAGCTCTTATGTGAGTTCTGAAACTAAAAGTTTAGTTGTTTTTTATATGATACATTCTGATGTGTGGGGACCTTGTCCTATAATTGTTGTTAATAGTTTAAAGTGATATGTCACCTTTATTGAATGTCACACTCGTGTTACCTGGTATACCTAATGAAGAGTAAGAGTGATGTCTTTGCATGCTTTCAAAATTTTGATCGCAGGGTTACAATACAATACGCACTAAAGTAAAGATTTTGAGATCTGACAATGAGACAGAATACACCAACAAGACTATTGAAGAGTATCAGCCAATGGGATACATCATCAGACTTCATGTGCCTATACACCAGCACAGAATGGCGTGACAGAGCTAAAGAACAGGCACATGTTGGAAGTGGCACGGTTAATTGCTATGAATGTTCTTAAACACTTGTGGGACATCCCGTGTTGACTGCTGCATATCTCATCAACAGGATCTTCTCAGGTGTTAGGATGGAAGATACCATTTGAGATGCTTACAGGTGAGAACAAGTATATTGTTCCCCCAAAAGTATTTGGATGTGTATGCTTTGTGAAGGATAATAGGTTTGCGGTGGAAAAGTTGGACCCTCGGACAGTGAAGTGTGTCTTCGTTGGCTACTCAGGGACTCGGAAGGATATTCTTGCTAGTCCAATAGAGCGAAGGCTCTTTGTGAGCATGACATTAAATTCAGAGAGAGAACCATACTACTACAATGATTCAGGTGAAGGCTCCACATTTGGTGACACACCTAATACATGAGGTGTTAGGAGTAAGGGAGATAGTCCCAAGCATGATTGTTGGGTTAGTTCCATGTACAATTATGTAAATTGGTCTAAGGAACAAGGGAGAGATAGCGAGGGTGAGAAAAGTGACGAGGATGCTTACAATCAGGAGAAGGAAGTAATGCTCCAGTATAGGAGAAGGCACAAACTACAGAACAATCTACATCTACAGAGCTCCAAGTCTATAGAAGAAGAAAGCAACAGCCCACTACTATACCTATTGTCCCTACTGTGCCATATCCCTCGCTTTACTATGCCCCAACTCCTAAGATGTACCACCGCACCGGATCCCTCTGATTCGGATGTTATGATCTCTCCTCCACTATCTCATATTCCCTTAAAAAGATCTTCTCGTAGTAATACGAAAGATCCCCTAATCGTTATGGTATCCTACTCGAATCTATCTCCTACTTATGGAGCATTTATTGCATAGTTAGACACCACCTTTTTGCCTAAGTGTGTTGGCAAGAAGCGAAGGAAGATCTGAGGTGGAAAGCTGCAATATTGGAGGAACTTGGGACACTAGAAAAGAAATGGGACATGAGAACTTGTTCCATTACCTGAAGGAAAGAGGGCAGTTGGATGCAAATAAGTCTTCATAGTAAAGGAGACGCCAGAAGAAATGTGGAGCATACAAGACCCAATCTTTACAGTAAAGGAGAGAGTCCTGTGGCATCGACTATGAGAGATATTTGGTCTAGCAGCAAAGATGAGCACTGTGAGAGATATCTTTTGCAGCAAACCATAGGTGACAATTTCATCAACTAGATGTGAAGAATGCCTTTCTTCATGGAGATCTACAAGAAAAAGTATACATGGAGATGCCTCCTGGGTTTTGTACGAAGCAGTCGACAGGAAAGGTGGCAAGCTGAAAAATTACTGTATGACTTGAGCAATCTCCTTGGACATGGTTTGTAAGATTAAGAAAAGCTTTCACAGGCATGGGGTACAGCCAGACCAATACGGATCACACGGTTTTCTTTAGCTAGAGGCCACATCACCATACTTGCAGTATATGTAGATGATATAGTGATCACAGGTGATAAGGAGGAGGAGATTTCCAGCTGAAGTCAAAACTTGTCAAGAAATTTGAAAGGACTTGGAAATAATGAGATATTTTCTCAGGATCGAAGTGAAGAAATTTGAAAGGACTTGGAAAGGACTGGAAATAATGAGATATTTATAGTTGCTCAGCTATGTTGTCCCTACCTTGGGATATGAATCACTTCGATCTCTCCTTGACAGTGTCTAGACGCAAAGGTCAGCACAATTCTACATCGACATTGGCTGATTTGTCAGAAATATATTTCACAATTCTGGGCTGAGGTGTGCCCATGTCTATCAACATCTCAAAATCCTTAAAATCATTATATTGGTAGGATTTTCAAATATCATAATACTGTTCATCGAGCTAATGATTTCCCTCTTTTTAACCCCATAATTATGTGATTTTAACAATGAAATCCAAAACCACTTTGATTACCAAGGATAAATAGAACCATTCAAACTGAAGGATAAATGATGCTCAGAGAATTACAGTAGGGTGGTTGACGTGGAAGGCTATACTAGTTATCAATGTCACGAGAGATTGCTCTTAATATGGTTGAATGGAAGAAACATGTTCATGTAGCTGGCTTCATTATGGAGTTAATTGGAAGTCCTTGTAACAATTTTGTATTCTTGGATATGCACTGGCTATAAAAAGAAAGGTTCGCGGTATCGATATCAAATCCTTCCTATGAGTATTGGGATCGATGGTTCGATGGTTTCGGATTGGAGTATCGAATTCTTTGGTATCAAAAAACAAATAATTATTAAAACATTATTAAAATTTTAGAAAAGAATATTTTATATATTTAGGCATAATTTAAGTATTTTTTTTGTTGTTTCTTAGAATTTTGGAATGAAATAAAATAGCATCATTGTCGATTGGTTTTTTCTCTTCTACAACACCATTGTCAATTGGTCTTTTTTCATACAATTTTTTTACTCGAATAGACTGAAAAAGAAATTCATGATATCGGTATCGGTCAATATCAGATTGGGACATGCCACACCGTATCGATATCGGCTGATACTGCAAACTATGAGAAGAAGTTGCATTTCTGTATTTGATATATCATTATCGCCATGGAAGGCTGTCGTAACAGTCTAGTTCTACTTTATGGAGTTCGTTTCTGTATTTTATGCCTTGAATAAGGAGGCAGCATGTACTAGTTACCCCTATACTTAATTTTACCCCTGTACTAGTTATTATCTTAAATTTTGCCTCATTAATGTTGAACTGCAATAACAATATTGCACATAAACTGAGTGGTCAGAATTATCATTCTCCTCTAACTTTAGTTCTACAATTTAATTATGTCTCTGGCTGACTGACACCAAAGTGCTAACAGTTTTACGTATAGAATTGAGTATCGTTACAAGAATCAACTTTTTTCATGGCTTAAGATTTTACCATTACCTAATCCAATATTAAACTGCGATACCGTGTATTCAAAGCGCTTTCTATAATTAAACTGTTGTTCCGTGTATTCAAAGCTCTTTCTATTTCTATATATTGGTTCTGCAGGATAATCTACCGAGGATCCTAACCCTTCTTGTTCAAGATTAGGCCATAATTCCAGGAAATGGTGACCACTCGCTATGCATAGTGCCGCTTGATCTTCCAAAATCATGTAATAGAATCTCCAATGTTTTGAAGCTTGTTCACTGTAAGTGTTATATTAGAGTTATTAGTTAAGGGCTTTAGTCCCACATTGCTTAGAATAATAGGAGAGGAGGCTAGCCTCTCCTATATAAGTAGTCTCTCATCAATAATAATCATCTCATTATTTCTATTCTACATGGTATTAGAGCCAAAACCTAGTCGTCACCCCCACTCTCCCTCTCTCCACAAAACCCTAATCTCAAAAAAACCCTAGCCGTCACCCCCCCCCCCCCCCCCCCCGCTGCTTCCCCCCCACCTCCACACCTACTCTCACTCTGCCAGCCCCCTCCTGCTGCCCCCCCCCCCCCCCCCCCCCCCCCCCCGCCCCCCCCTGCTGCCCCCACCTCCCCGCTGCTCCGCCCCCCCCCCCGGGTCCCCTGTCAGCCCCCCCATGCCTCCAATCCCTAACCCTAACTCTAACCCTCTCCTTCCATCAGCCGCCACCCACTCCCTCCAAACCGAGTTTAGTTTCCAAAAAAATTATTGTTGGGATTCTCAGAGGAGAAACATTTGTTGGAACCTCTGCCCATCAATGCTGGAAATTTAACAAAGAGTACATATATGGTTTGTTGTGCAAGAATATTTATTTTCATGATCTTCACACCAGGATCTATCAGAGGTTACAATGGGTTATCTCTCTGTCCTGGCTTGTAATCCACTCTCTCTGCTTTCTATGCGCCTGTGCGGTTCTGGCTCCGTTTTTAGCGTATTGGCAGAGTTGCTGTATTTATCAAGTGGAAAGAACATATCGACAGTCGAATCTCTGATAAATGACAGACTCTTCGACGAATAGCAGTGCCACAGATACTAGTGTCAGCAACACACTAGCGGGCACTAGCACGACGATTTCTTCCATTCGACTTGTCGATCGACGGTTGGAAGGGCCAAAGGGCTACTCGACATGGAGAAAGAAGGCGAGAAGACACTTCGAGGAATGCGGTTGTCCAAACATTTAACTGATAACCCTCCAACAGACGATGATCCCATCTTTGAGCAATGGAGACGGATGACAGTCGACTGTTTACACAGTTGATGAATTCCATGGAACCATCGATGGAAGACATGGTTCAGAATACGGACTCCGTGAAGGAGTTAAGGGAAATGTTGGCGGCGGCGTTTGATGGTAAATGCGATTTGTCTCGTATCTATGACTCGGTCGTTGGTGTGTACGAGCAAATCAAGGAGACAAATCTCATAAAGACCATTTCCGGCCTTTAAGGCTATGAGGGATGAGATCGACCGCGTATTATCCCTTACGTCGGATATTAATGAACCAGCTCAACGTGAGCAGCTTCATGTCATGGCTTATCTCGCCTCTCCGTCCTGATGCGGACTCTGCTCGTTCTCAGATTATTGCTAGATCTGATGTACCGTCCCTGTTGGAAGCACACTATCGTGTCATTCGGACTGCCAAAGTCGTTGAGACCATTTCGGGTGATACTCCTGCTGATCGTTCTGCTCTCGGGGCCGCTCGTACGGATTTATGGTGGTCGTAGCGCCGACGGGGTGGCCGTAATGCTGGTCGTGATAGAGGACGGTGCAATAGCGGTCGTGATGGAGGAAAACCATGCACATGCTTTAGCTGTGGTCAGCTTGGCCATTTATTGGCAATGTACTAAATCACCTACTGCTAATATCACCATTGATGCCCCTGATGATGAGTCCGACCTATTCAGATGACTTCGGACTCATATACAGAGTTCTTGATTTTCAGACTCAACGTCGGGATGAAGCATCCACGTCTGGTTCCACAGCCAGATACTCGCCGCGTGCATAGTGAAACCCAAGCAATAGGTAATTGACTCTGGTGCATCCTCTCACATGACTGGTGACGCAGGTATGATACATGATTATGTACATGTACGTCGTGCTTTTGGCATTACTGTTGCCAATGCGTTCCCTGACAGTCGAGGCCGTGGAAGTGCCAATCTTTCTTTCGGACTGTCACTCAATTATGTACTGCTTACTCCT
Source organism: Iris pallida (assembly GCA_029216955.1). Classification (NCBI taxonomy): domain Eukaryota; kingdom Viridiplantae; phylum Streptophyta; class Magnoliopsida; order Asparagales; family Iridaceae; genus Iris; species Iris pallida. The sequence continues at coordinate 18,867 of JANAVB010003409.1, forward strand.
GTGAACCCGTTCAGTTTAATTTCTATTAGTCAAATTACTCGTGAACTACATTGCTTGGTAACATTTTTTTCCTTATGGTTGTGTTTTTCAGGACCTGAAAACTGAAAAGACTATCGGTAAGGGGCATGTGGTTGGAGGCTTGTACCTATTTGACAAACTCCTTCTGTTGTCTGTGTCGGCATGAAACTCGATCTTGTCGAGTTACATTGTCGGTTAGGCCATTCATTATCCCAAGCTCTCTAGAAAATGTCCCATCTTTAGATATTCCTTCTTATTTTTATTGTGAGCCATGTAGTTTAGCTAAGCATCATCGGGTTCCTTATCCGGTGAGTCCAAAAAATTGCTTTCGCTCCTTTTGAGTTGGTGCATTCTGATATATGGGAACCTTGTTCGACTGACTCTGTAATGAATTTTAAGTACTTTGTTACTTTTGTCGATGATTACTCACGTATCATTTTGTTTATTTGATAAAAATTGCTCTGAATTATTTAACATCTGGTGAACTTCCATGCTGAAATAAAAACACAATTTGGTCTTCCAATCAAAAATTTTCGGAGTGAAATGGCCACGAGTATTTACCTCGTAATCTAGATAAACATCTAGCTCTCAATGGCATCATCCACCAAACCTCTTGTGCGTACACACCACAACAAAATGATGTAGCCAACGCAAGAATCGCCATTTATTGGAAACAACACGTGCTCTTATGTTTCAAACACGTACTCCCAAGCGATTTTGGTCGATGCGGTTCTTACTGTTTGTTATCTTATTAAACGCATGCCATCGTCTGCTTTCAATGGTAGTTCTTCCTTTTCTAGGCTTTTTCCTGGACGAGAACTATTTCCTCTGCCTCTCCGCATCTTTGGCTGCTTATGCTATATTCGGGATACCCGACCAACCCTTTCTAAATTAGATCCTAAGACAATACAATGTATTTTTTTGGAATCCTAAAGATCAGAGAGGGTATCGGTGTTTCTCCTCCGTCTTAAAGCGATATTTTTTCACTCGGGATGTTACCTTTATAGAAACAAAATTTCCACCATTCCCACAATCAACGGGTCCGGCTCCTCTGATCTATCCAGAAGAGAATTTTTTGTTATTTTCTCAAACATAACTTTCCGTACGGGTACCCTCCCTTACCGAGCCAGTCTCCCAGGCAAATGTTCCACATACACCGATTCAGCCATTGCCGACATCGCCCACAGAATCATCCTCCTCTGGTTCTACCAGCAGCTCCGGCTCCAATGAGTTGCCTCCATCTGTTCCACCAGCAGCTCTACACAGTTCCTCCAGCAGCTCCGGCAGTTTCGTCTCTAGAACATTCTCGTCGTGCCTGTCGTGACCATCCCTTGTATGTTGACAGCTACAAAGGACTTACCAGTCACACTCAGTCTATGTGGCTGCTATTGATAGGATTCAGATCCCAAGACCGCTGAGGAGGGTCTCTGATATCCTGGTTGGCGTGTTATATGAACAAGGAGATGAAAGCTCTCTAGAAAAATCATACTTGGAACTTAGTCGACTTACCTACTAGTAAACAGGCAGTCGGCTGCAAACGGGTGTTCACGATTAAGGTGAAACCGGATGGCACTCTTGATCGACTAAGGCTCGTCTGGTGGACAAAGGATACTCTCAAACTTATGGTATGATTACTTCGAGACATTCTCTCCTGTGGCCAAAATGACATCCGTTCATGTCCTCATGGCCTTGGCCATTCGATATGACTGGCCGTTACTTCAGCTGGATATAAAGAATGCTTTTGTAACACCAGTTTTCCAGATGAGGGTATTTTTGAAATTTTGTAATTATAATTATTATTCATTGATATTTATTTCACATTATTTTTTGGTGATTTTTAATTATTTTTAAACTATTTAAAAACTGTTTTAAGTCATGACTTGTGATTTTGGTGTGCAGCTAGTGAAACCGTAGAGACTGCATGACCTAGAGCCTAACATGTCATTAGGATGATTAATTATCATTTTTAGCCTCGGGATATTTTGGTCATTTGGCCTCTTTGAATTATGATTTATTGCACTGGTGATTATGGATTTTGACTTTTGACTAGCTGCGACTTAAGAGACTGTCCTAGATTTGACTTTGACTTGGTGACCTAGTTAACATTTAACATGGTATGGACCCTAGTTTAACTTAAGTCAACTCAAGTTAGGACAATTAGGATCAAGTTTGGAGTAGGAGGATGGTGAATTGGTCCATAGGCTTGAGACCTAGAAATTGGTTCCATGACTAGTGCAACTTGGCCCATAGCCATTAACTAAGCCCTAACCCTAACCAAACCCTAAATGACCAGCCATAGGGATCCCCACCCTATATAAACACTTATTCTCTAGGGCTTGCCCCTTCTTTCATTCATTTCAACATTGGAAAAAAAAGGTATTGTCCCTCTTCCAAAAATCCCCATAAATCCATTTTAAGTCCTTTTTAATCCTAGTTTCTTGCATTAGAACCTAATTTTCCTCCTATTTTCTGAATGTGGAATTTAATCCCAGCTTTGGGACAATTTGGAGCTTTTGGCATCAAGAGGAAGAATCCCCCATTTGAAGCTTTTCCAAGCTTTTTGCACATATAGGTAAAGCCCTCTAAATTGATTTAAATTTCAGTTTTCTTTGCATGAAGGGCTAGATCTAGGAGTCCCCTAGGTGTCCCCGAAATTTGGGTGGTTTTCGTTTCGTTTGGTGTCCGTATCGGACACGTGTCGTAGTGTTGCCTAGGTGTTTGATGAAATGCCTAAGAGGGATTTTTCTTCTGTTTTTCAAATATTTTGAATGAATTTCTAGATCTATATGTGCACTTCATTCGTGTCCTACTGAGCACATTTCTGGACACGTTCGTGTCCATATTTGAACACACACGCGTGCACGAGGACACCGTGCAGTGTCCTGCTCAGGCACTGTAGCGGACACGACACTGCACGTCTTGACACGAAACTTTGCACACTCCTGCGGCAATGACTGACAGCACGCTCACCAATTTTGAGACGACTTCGTCGAGTAGTTTGTGAGAAATCTCATTCGCACGGGTCGGTGCCTGTCGTGCACGCGCGCAGGAAGTGCGTCTGATACGCATTGATTTCCTTGGACACGGTTTGTTTGGACACAATGCAGACACTTCATCACGAAGCCCTACACTAGGCGAATCTCTGTGCACGAGCACGAGACACGTGTCGCCTTATGTAGAGAGCACGAGGGCTCGACACGGCTGCACGAGGCCCAGGTTGGTCTGTTTTCTGACAGTTGCTTTGCCGATTTTGACACGATTGTGTCCACTTCGTGGACACGTATAGGCTTGTGAGGACACGTGGGGTATACCCCTATGCCTGTACACCTTATCTTTCCATTTTTATTCGAGTTGATTGTCGTTTTGGGTTTTGCACTAGGAGTTTCTGAAACTCTGAGCTGAGGGTTTAGTTTCTGAGTTATTTTGGTTTTCAGTCTTTTTAAACCATAAATATATTTTAGTATGTTAAGTTGTCACCTGGGATTGAGTATATATATCATATACATTGTATATTTGTATTCATGTATATTTGTAGGTAAGTATCAGCAGTATAGAGGGCTGTGTGACCAGGGAGAGGGCAGGGGCCATGGAGATTATTGCAGGTGGCATGGCCATCACTGCAGTATGGTCGAGGTAAGGGGTTCCTCCTCATTGCCAGCTGAATGTGGGAGAGTGTGTCAGAAATTAGAGATCAGAGAAGTTAGTAAATTAGGGAATGGGGGGATTTGTTAACTGTCTAGGACAGTGAGGAATTAGTTGTTAGTGAGTGTTAGAGAGGTATCAATTTGAGAGGGCATTTATCTGTGAGTTAGGATACATAGGTATTAGATGTTAGTTTGTATCAGTTGTTTTGGGGGTCTCCATAGTGTATCAGTAATTGGGTATTCATGGCCTGGCAATGGCCTATTGAAACTGAGATAAATGTATGTGGGTTATGAGCCTAGAATATATATAGGTTAGCTCTTTTTTTTCCTGAAAACAGTAGGCTGGGACCTTGGGTTTAAATTGTGGTTGGGTTTTGTATTGAGTTTTCAAAATGTTTTTGATTGTGTGCACTGTCATTTGATATGCTCGATTTCCTGTGATTAGTTCTAATTTCTGTCCACACACACACTATTCCTAATTCCTGCATTTCCTCCTACAGGTGATTATACATCAGGTAATTGCCTGGTCCTGCATCTCTTGTTTCTTTTCACCCTGCACACGTGTCAGTCCATATCCTTTATGCATATTTTCCTTACCAATTGCACTGCTCAGTCTTACTTTCCTTCTGTCCAGACTTGGGTCCAGAGCACAGCCCATTATGTGTTTTGGTTCAGTCCACACCTTCTCGTAGTCTCAAGTATGGACTATTGGTATCAATGTTTTGGTAGCAG
>JANAVB010003410.1:0-60000 GCA_029216955.1 Iris pallida
GATGGCCTATGGCCACGTGGCTGATTAGCATGTGAATACCCGCTCTTTGGCCGCCATCTGTCGATTTGTTGGGATTTTTGTTGCAGTAAATCTGGACAGTTAGGACTTGGTCAGCCAGCCACATGTCATATCGCAGGAATCATTTTGAGCCGTATGAGTTCAGTTTTTGACCATGTGGGGCCGCATGAGACTCATGCGGCTTAAGTCGCAAGCTTTCTTAGCCCGCATATTTTGCTTAAGGATTTAAGCCGCATAGATTCTGTATTTTGGCCGCATAAAGCTCATGCGGCTTGGGTCACAGTCACCTTTGCCTGCATGAAGTTTGGGGCCGCATAAGGACCATGCGGCTTAGGTGATACTCCTTCTGGCCGCATGAAAGCGTAAGAACACTGGTTTTGGTGACGTCTCACATCTTATCTTTTTGTCAAAGTGTCAGAGCTGTCACTTTTGTCAGTTTTGAAAGGACTTGTCAGCTTTATTATACAAACTGCTCCTCTTGGCCACATATCTTTCTTCTGCAGCTGTTTTGTCAACGGGCCGTATAAGCCATTGAATCAGTCACGCGGCTATCCTTTATGCGGACCGGTTTAGTCCAAAGTACATTTACGGCAATTTGTAATCCGTATGAATCCCATATTTTCCATGCTTCTACAGCAAGTAGGATCCTTCATTTTGGAGGCTTTTTCTTGGGTTGACACTCAATAGGTAAACTATTTAAACCACCTCCATTTCTTGATTTCTTTGCATGAATGCATTGATCCAGGTGTCTCCTAGCTGTAGGTGAAATTTGGTAGGATTTGGTTTCGTTTTTGTGTCCGTATCGGACACATATCAGTACGTATCTGTAGGTGTTTGATGAAATGCCTCACAGGAAATTTTCATGTTGTTTTCTAAATCTTTTTGCACTGATTGATAGATCTATATGTGTATAGTGATTTCGTATTGCACTGGGGTGTTTCTTGTGTCGTGTCCGTGTCGGATTTGGGCATGCACACGCTCACACGCCAGCCGTACGCGTGCCCTACTGCTCGAGGAGCTTTTCTCATTGCTCAGGCCGCGTGGGCAGCTGCCACTTGGCAGGAAGGTGGGGGCCATGACTGACATGTCAGCCCCCAAGCCTTGTGTCAAAGGGATTCGTATCGGACACGTTCTCAGGCACGCACACGATTTGCACTGACATTGTTCAGGCGATTTCCTTCGACTAATACGTGAGTCGTGTCACGCACAGACACGTTTTGGACTCGATTTAGGGTGTCGGCCCTCTAGCCCTACCCCTGGCGAACACGTGGACATGAGCACGAGGTGTCATGTGTCGTGTATCGTATGCACGAACTCGGGTCATTGCCGTACGACGTTGTCACTGTAAGTGAGCAGTCTTCATGTTTTGTGATGTTTGGACACGCCGTGTCCTAATTCATGGACACGACACTCACTGTGAAGCATGCCTACATATGCACGAACCCATATTAACCATCAATTTGATGTTTGTTGCAAATTTGAATTCAAATTTGGGATTTTCCTTAAGTTTCTGATACTTACTATTTTTTGAATTTAAAATGAAATTAATTGATTAAATAATGTTAATTCATGATATTTAAACATGTGTACAATCTGAGAATTATGTAGGCTTATCTGGGAATGCCACGCCCCAGAACCGGTAATATCGGAGAGCGGGAGAATGACTCAGCCAGCTACGTATTACGGGTAGAAGAATACCGTATAATACGATCAATGCTGTCTAACGACGAGGGGGTGCATACTACATGAAAGTCTCACTATGGTCACTCAATATCTATTGTCTCAATCATTCAAACAAGAAAAAATAATAGAGAACATGTAAGATAAAGCAGTAAGGCGTCCCAAACGCTCAGTCAAAATGTTCTTGAGATCTGGCTGTACAAAACATAGCCAGATGATATAACAATTTATACACAATCGTTATCAGCTGCAGTCTGACTTAGTTACAATTATGTAAAAGTAAGTACAAGACAATCCGACTAACATGTCGGTGCCAAGTGGCAAAACATAAAGTAAGTAGCAAAACGAGCAGGGAAGCAAGGAACCCACTCGTGTCCTCCTGCGATCATCCCTCTAGTATTGACCATCTTAGAGGTAGAAGTAAGCTGAGTCCTCGGGAGCTGGCTCTAAATCTGGCCATGCAAAACCAGAGAGGTTAGACCTCTAATAGCAAGCACCACAAGGAAGCACGACATGAGAATTAAAACCAGTGGTAAGAGTTAAGAATATGATAAATAAGTCTCTGCTTACTACTGGGGTTCACACAACATCACGACACTTTAAACTAACTTTCCAACCAAACAAGGACAGAAGTTGACCCGTCATGTCCAGACATTCTAATCATCTCAGTTAGTTAACGAAGTAAGTACAGTACACAAGCAAATCAATTTAAACGGCTATACAACTACTACGTCTTGCTAACTGTAATTTCTAAGTTATCCTGAAAATATGCAATAAGGATACCTCAGTTCTTACAATGTACAAGCAAGGCTAGTCTACCCAATAATCAATTGTGCCAGTCATGAATTAGACGAGTCCCAGCGGGACGCCCGTCAACAATGTATAGATAAATATATAAGCAGATACCACTCTCTGCCCGTGTGGCAGATTTACAGTATCTGTGAAAACCAGCCGACGTATCGGGGCACTTATGTCCCAAGATGGTTGCCATGTAAGAACTCGGGAATCCATTCTCTCCATGCAATCATTTTTTTATTTAACTTAATAGTCCCTATGTTAATTGAAATCTCATGCCGTGGATCATGGTCATTCAGAATGAGTACTTTCGTACAAAGTACGATATGCATAACTCTACAACGATGCCCGTGCGGTTAGGTTGTAGGTCTTATATAGCGTAATGCAACAATCAAACCTAGCCACGGAATAATCATGCCTTGACTGTAAAGTACACATGCTGCATTTATAGAAAATAAGTTGAAGTCTGCACGTGTCCATATGCCAATGTTCGGGATCGGCTAGTCGATTGCAATAGTTCATGGTTAATACGAACGTGTCTCATTTAATTTCAGTAAGACAACTAGCCAGTCTCTTAGTTCCAACTAGGAACGCATGATCAATCATTTAGTCAAGGTAACAATCGATGTCAATCCGTGTCAAGGCATGAAAGTCAAACTAGTATTTAGTATGGTCGAGTCTATAACTCTCAGGGTTAAGTTCCAGTCATACTGGGTATCCGTAAACTAATCGAGGCACAGGGCACATTCCACACAACAATATGTATTAACAATATTAACATATCATGATTATATCGAGTTTATGTCAAAAAGGCGTAAGGGGTGCCGTGTACGCCAAAGGAGTACGCTCAATGAAATATACCAAGCCAGAAGAGTACGCACAATGAAATACGCGTAAAAGAAATTTACGCGTGAGGGAAGTTTACGCGTGAAGGAATAAAGCTTGCGTGTAAAGGAATATGCTCAATAAAGGAACAAGGTTACGCGTAAAACTCGTCTTACGCCAAGCCAGAGGAGTACGCGTAAATAATAAAGTTATGCATAAACTTGTATGCGTAAATAGTCAAAGTTTACGCATGAATCTTGTATGCGTTAAGAGTCAAATTTTACGCATGAATCTTGTATGCATAAAGAGTCAAAGTTTACGCATGAATCTTGTATAATGTTATGCGTAAATCAATATGCGTAAAAGAAATACGCCAAGCCAAAGTAGACTTGCCTAATCCAGATTCACGCTGACACGAATGATCGTGGACGTAGAGCTCGATATTACGCGGACACGTAAAAACGTGGGGGTAGAGAACCTCCAGAACTCCAAATTCATGAAACCTTCAATCTAAGCCAAAAATGGGAGTTCCACGAATTACAATGGGTTATAACACAAATCCCAACAACCTGGAATGATCAAAACTTAAAAATAAGGAAGTTTGATAGATCAAAACTCCCAAAATCCGAAAATAACAAATTTCTAGATCTATAAAAATAAAACTTTCAAAATGCAAAATGTCAAGTTCTCATGCCTCTGGTTTGCCGTCAATACCTCATCGAAAGTCTGGTAGTTATGTCCCTCTATCAATTGCAAGAGTTCAAGATGGAATCCTTGCTGAAATCTCATAGCCCTCTGGCTCTCTGTTGCTACCATCTCCGGGACAAACCTACTTAGTCTGCAGAACTCTGCTGCATAAGCATCCACTGTCTTGTCGACCTGCTTGAGGTTGATAAACTTCTGTTGTAGCTCGAACTGTGCTACAACTCCATAGTACTTCATCTTGAACCTTACAGTAAAATCATCCCAAGCTATGGGACGTCTGATGCCCACATCTTCTGATACCCACCAATCACGTGCGAGGTCCTGAAGTAACAGCTTCACTTGATCCACACGTTCTTCCGTTGGTACCTTAGCTGCTGTCAGAATAGCCTCGATGTTCTTAAGCCATGCATCTGCTGAACCTGGTTGACGCCCCTAAATCAGTCTTCACTCTCCTTTCCAAAGCCGTTTGTAATCCTTGGTTAAGCAATACATTCTGCTCTTGCAGCTGAGTGTGCATGTGTTGTTGGGCTAACATCTGATGTTGCTGAATAGCCATCATCCCTCTTATGATTTCTAAAAGGGCTGGTGTGTCTACTTCCACGGGGGTAGGTGGAACTGTTGGTGGTGTTGGAACCTCCGGATATTGCGGTCCAGCTGCTGATTCCACTATCACCTCTTCTTGGATGGTATCTTGAGGCAGTACTGTCCTTTGTTGCTGACCAACATGGTCATATTGTTCATGTTGCCCTTGTTGTTGCTGTCTAGCTCTGACAGATGTGGACGAGGTGCCCCTAAGAAAATAGACAAGAGAGTAATCAAACGATCGGACAGGAAAGATCAATGAAGTTAAAGGATACCACAATTTCAAGCTAGGGTCGAGAGTAACGAATCATGAGATCAAGGGGAAACATGTGTGATTGAGACGTCCTATAAATTAAAATACCCCACAAGTCTGAAATCAGACCTGCATGGGCCACCACTAAAACCTTGTCATGCCCCAGAACCGGAATATCGGAGAGCGGGAGAATGACTCATCCAGCTACATATTACGGATAGAAGAATATTGTATAATACGATCAATGATGTCTAACGATGAGGGGTACATACTACATGAAAGTCTCACTATGGTCACTCAACATCTATTGTCTCAATCATTCAAATAAGAAAAAATAATAGAGAACATGTAAGATAAAGCAGTAAGGCGTCCCAAACGCTCAGTCAAAATATTTTTGAGATCTTGCTGTACAAAACATAGCCAGATGATATAACAATGTATACACAATCGTTATCAACTGCAGTCTGACTTAGTTACAATTATGTAAAAGTAAGTACAAGACAATCCGACTAATATGTCGGTGCCAAGCGGCAAAACGTAAAGTAAGCAGCAAAAAGAGCAGGGAAGCAAGGAACCCACTCGTGTCCTCCTGCGATCATCCCTCTAGTATTGACCATCTTGAAGGTAGAAGTAAGCTGAGTCCTCGGGAGCTGGCTCTAAATCTGGCCATACAAAACCAGAGAGATTAGACCTCTAATAGCAAGCACCACAAGGAAGCACGACATGAGAATTAAAACCAGTGGTAAGAGTTAAGAATATGATAAATAAGTCTCCGCTTACTACTGGGGTTCACACAACATCGCGACACTTCAAACCAACTTTCCAACCAAACAACAACAAAAGTTGACACGTCATGTCCTGACATTCTGATCATCTCAGTTAGTTAACGAAGTAAGTACAGTACACAAACAAATTAATAAGGGGTGCTATGTACGCCAAAGGAGTACGCTCAATGAAATACGCAAGCTAGAAGAGTATGCCCAATGAAATACGCAAGCTAGAAGAGTATGCCCAATGAAATATGCATAAAGAAAATTTACGCGTGAGGGAAGTTTACGCGTGAAGGAATAAAGCTTGCGCGTAAAGGAGTATGCTCAATAAAGGAACAAGGTTACGCGTAAAACTCGTCTTACGCCAAGCCAGAGGAGTACGCGTAAATAATAAAATTACGCGTAAAACTTGTATGTGTAAAGAGCCAAAGTTTACACATGAATCTTGTATGCGTAAAGAGTCAAAGTTTACGCATGAATCTTGTATAATGTTACGCGTAAATCAATACGCGTAAAGGAAATACGCCAAGCCAAAGTAGACTTACGTAATCCAGATTCACGCTGATACGAATGATCGTGCACGTAGAGCTCGATATTATGTGGACACGTAAAAACACGGGCGTAGAGAACCTCCAGAACTCCAAATTCATGAAACCTTCAATCTAAGCCAAAAATGGGAGTTCCACGAATCAAAATGGGTTATAACACAAATCCCAACAACCTGGAACAATCAAAACTTGAAAATAAGGAAGTTTGATAGATCAACTCCCAAAATTCGAAAATGGTAAATTTCTAGATCTACAAAAATAAAACTTTCAAAATGCAAAATGTCAAGTTCTAGACTATCTTAAAATTAAGATAGGAAGATATATGAACCATAAAAATGGGTTCTCATGTGGAAGCAAGATGCACTTGTCTAAGCTCATGGTAGGTGGAGAGAGTTATGAGGAAGAAGAAGAGTAAATGAGAATGAGAAGTAATGAAGAGAGAAAAAGGGTTGGGCTTTAAATGGAGATGATGGTAGGTAGGGGGTTGCGTTCATGATGAACCATCCTAACCAAAACAAACCAACCCAAGCCAAAATAAACCAAATAACCCAAGGACAAAACAAAAGCAGAAAATAAAATACAGAAAAATAATTAGCATGAAATTAAAGAATTTAAATACATAACAAATACGTGATAAATATTAAATAAATACATTCAAGCAGTACACGTATTAAAATATACATTCTGGGAATGGGGAGTGACATCTCTACCCTCCTTGGAAAAATTCCGTTCTCGAAATTTCAAATCCAAGCAGGATAGAAACATCAGAGCTAAACTAATCAAAGTACAAGTAATTTTAGCAAGCAAGCAGTCATCTTATAATATCAATAGCAAGTAATATATCTATGTTTATCAATCTATGACATCAAGCAATTTCTACTCATAGGATGATAAGCATGAGGAATCAAGACAATCAAGGTACAAAGAAAGAAATATACCTTGTGAGTCAAATAGGTACGGATACCATGATCGAACATCATCCTCACGTTCCCACGTTGACTCTCCTAAGGAGTGATGACCCCAAGCAACACGGACAAGGCTAATTGTTCAGTTCTTGAGTATCATCTCCCTTCGGTCCAAAATGGACACAGGCTGTTCCTCGTAAAACAGGTTGGTACCAACAACCAGCTCAGAATGATCGAGAATATGACTTGGGTTCGATACATACATACGCAACTGAGATACATGAAATGCGTACAAGTAAAATGTATTTTTGTGATGTCAACATAAATTTGTTTTTGTGATGTATAACTTCGATACATAATTGTTTTTGTGATGTCAACATAAATGAGATACTTGCCAGAATTCCTATATCACTAGAAAGTATAACCTCGATGCCCATCTCCTGAAGGTCTTCTAAAATGTATTTTTGTGATGTCAACATAAATGTGCCGTCTCTCCTGCTAAGAGCGTCTGCTACCACATTAGCCTTGCCTGGATAATATTGAAGCTCTACGTCGTAATCGTTGATCAACTCTAACCATCTTCTCTGTCTCATGTTCAGTTCCTTCTGAGTAAAGATGTACTTCAGACTCTTGTGGTCTGTGTACATATCTACTCGATCACCGTACAAGTAATGCCTCCATAGCTTCAAAGCAAATACTATGCTGCCAACTCCAAATCTTGAGTCGGATAATTCTTCTTGTGGTCTCAAAGTTGCCTAGATGCATATGCTATCACCTTCCCATGTTGCATTAGGACACACCCAAATCACTACCAAAATACAGTAAATTAGCGACGGACAATTAGCGACGAAAATTTTCAGTCGGCGTTAGCGACGGCTTCGTGGCCGCTCGCCGACGGATTACCGACCACACGCCTTTACATTTTTTATTTTAATTTTAGGGAGAGGAAAGGTCGCACATCTGTCGCTAGGGTGTCGGAGATATAGCGACGGATCGATAGTCGTCGCTACGTAGTCGATTACTTGGCAGAAATTATGTCAAAAATTGGCGGGACATTTTTTCGACTACGTAGCGACGGATATTCAGTCGGCAAGTATCAAATATAGCGACTACTGGGCGACGGATTCTTTGACATCGCTATTCCGTCGCTAAATATACGTTTCAGACTTAAATTAAAACGGCGGGGGGAACTTTTTGCCTTCCCCCCAAATTCACTCTCTCTCCTCTCTATCTCTCTCTCTCTCTCCCGCGGCTTCGGTGATTGACGTCGGCATCCTCTCCTCTCTCTCTCCCGAAGGTAATCCCCTCTCTCTCTCTCTCGATCTCTCTCTCTCTCTCTCTCTCTCTCTGTTGCGGTGTCGACGTAGGGGCAGCGGGGGCGGCGGGCTTGGGGACATTCGGGGGCTGGGCGGCTGGCTTGGGGCGGTAGCGTCGGGGGTTGGGCGGCGGGTTTGGGGCGGGGGTGCCGGGGGCTGGGCGGCTGGCTTGGGGCGGGGGCGTCAGGGGCTGGGCGGCGGGATTGGGGCGGGGGCGTCGGGGGCTGGGCGGCGGGCTTGGGGCGGGGGCGTCGGGGGCTGGACGGCGGGCTTGTGGCGGGGGCGTCGGGGGCAGGGCGGCGGGCTTGGTGTGGGGGCATCGGGGGCTGGGCGGCGGGCTTGGGGCAGGGGCATCGGGGGCTGGGCGGCGGGCTTGGGGTGGAGGCGTCGGGGGCTGGGCGGCGGGCTTGGGGCGGCGGGCTTTGGTCGGGAGCGGCGGGGGGCTTTGCTTCTCAAATTCATCTGAGTTTATATATTGGCTAAATTATGTGTTATCCATATTGGGTGTTATCTATTAGTTTGGTGGTGTTTGGATTAGTAAATGTGAATATGGAGTTTGGGTTCATGGTGTATATGTTCACTGTGTCAAGGACAGTACGAGTTCTTCATCTGCATAAGTCACTGAATATAGATGTATATCTATACATCTAACTGTGATATATCTATACATCTAACTGTGATATACATATATATGTGTATGTGTGCTTTAGAGAGTGAGGAATGAAGGCAGGCCTACCATGCCTATTAGCATGCAGGACGGCTTGGGGTGTAATATGTAAGTGTAGACATGGTAGGAATTATAGGTAATTAATGCTAGTGTGACTAGACTAAGGTAGTGCTTGCTAGATAGTAAGGACACTCTAGTATCCTAACCAAGTTAATTTTAGACTAGATATTTAGGATATAGCTCCCATATCCTAGAAGTGGACTCTTACAATTTAGAAATAGATAGATTGACTCAGTTTGATTAATTGACCTATAATGACTCTAAAACATGATTTGCTGCTGCAAGCATACAACACCACAAAAATATTTAAGAACTCGTAAAGTTGAACCGTGTATAACATGCTCGACGCTTAAGAGGAATCATTTCGACTTAGTGGACTATCGAAGAATCGGTATCGGACTATCGGTATCGGTATCGGTATCGAACTATCGGACTATCGATATCGGTATCGGTATCGGTATCGAACTATCGGACTATCGGTATCGAACTATCGATATCGCTAGCGGACTATCATACTATCGCACTATCGGTATCGGTATCGCACTATCGGTATCGGACTATCAGTATCGATATCGCACTATCGGTATCGGTATCGAACTATCGGTATCGAACTCGGTATCAAGTTATCGGTATCGAACTATTAGTAACAACTGTACTTAGATTTTTCTCTTCTCGAGCTAGAATACCAGCGGATCCACCAGTTACATGATTATATACTAATTCTGTTTAGTTTGTCTTACTATACAGATTTTTACATCCAATCTGTGATGGATCGTTATTTCGTTGATCGTACATGGATATACAAACGACAACACGAGAGCAGAATAGGTATGAGTAACAATTTTTAGGCAGGCGTGGAAGTGTTTCTTAAGTATGCCATGAGCAAAGCTCAGTTTATGGACGGTAACAAAATCAAGTGTCCATGTCGTAATTATCGTAATAGACGTTACGAAGAAGTGGTGAGTGTAAGAGATCATTTGACCCATAAGGATTTCGTACGTGATTACGGCCTGTGGTCATCGCAAGGTGAACTATATGCGGAAAGACAGGTTGCGAATGCTGCTACTTATGCTTTTAATGATAATACTACAGCGGATTTTGTCGTCGATGACGACGAATGCTCCGTTGATTATGGAGACGTGCAGAACCTTGCACGAGATATGGTGTACGACGCGGCAGGGCCTAATTTTGATCCGGAGGATCCTAATCCCGAGGCGATGGAGTTCTATGATATGTTTCAGGATGCTGAAACTTTTTTATATCCTGGTTGTGAGCCACATTCCGTACTGTCAGTGACGATGCGGTTCTTGAACATAAAGTCCGATTTTAACTTGCCACGAACTTGCTATGATCGGATTACACAACTAATGAAGGAGGTGTTACCGAAGGAATCAAAAGAGCTTCCAAAAAACTTCTACAAGTCGAAGATGATGGTCCGACAACTGGAATTGGGGTACGACAAGATAGATTGTTGTTGCAACGGATGTATGTTGTACTACAAGGAGAACGAGGATGTAGAAAGTTACAGCTTCTGTAATGCGGATCGTTACAAGGAAGTCAGGGGAAAAGGAAAGTCAACTAGAAAACGACGTCCTTACAAGTATATGTATTACTTGTCGATCACGAAGCGCTTGCAGAGGATGTATATGTCTCAGAATACAGCAGAACACATGATGCGGCACAACGAAGAACGCACAAAGGACGATGGAGAATTGTCACATCCTTCGGATGGAGAGGCATGGAAATATTTTGATTTTTGCCATCCAGATTTTGTTGCAGAGCCTAGAAATATACGCATGGGGCTATATTCTGATGGATTCGGCCCTCTCGGGCAGTCGGGATCTCAATACTCCTGCTGGCCGGTCATTCTGACCCCTTACAATCTGCCACCATGGATGTGTATGAAGACTCCTTATATGTTCTTGACAGCTATCATACCGGGTCCCAAAAATCCGACGAAGAATATCGATATATATTTACAGCCGTTGGTGGATGAGCTGAAACAGTTGTGGGAGATCGGCGTCACGACCTATGATATTTCTAGGAAACAGAATTTCAGATGAGAGCTTCACTGATGTGGACAATCAATGTCGAATTCAAAGGATTCCGGTACCTATGATATTTCCAGAAAGCAGAACTTGGCCAGGCTATGTCGTTAATGGGTTCAGGTTTAAGTCAACTCAGAATGCTATAAATGTCGAATTTATCATTGACGGCATCAGTACCAAGGATTCTGGTATTTGCATAAGAGGCACCATCTATGACGACGAACCGAACTTTGACTATTATGGAGTGCTTCGGGATATTGTAGATTTACAATATACTGGCCCATACGATATGCATATTGTGATGTTCAAATGTGAGTGGTTCGATACGACACCAAATATTGGTTAGAGAATCGATAAAAAATTTGGATTCGTCGATATAAATCATCGCAGGAGGTATAGAGGGTCCGATACATTTGCGATAGCAAATCAGGCTGTTCAAGTCTACTATACAAGCTACCCAAGGCATCGTAGAGATCGATTTGACTGGTGGGCAGTATGCAAGATTAAATCTAGAAATACATTCAACGTTGGAGACCCATCATACCAAGAGGACCAGATCGAAAAGGCCTAATACTTGGGACAACACTCAGATACAATGGATGTTGAAGATATTGTTGAGGAAAATAGAGGGGAGGAAGAGGTTGATACACAAGACTTAGCTGTCAACCAGGGGAGAAAGAGGCGTCTTGTCCCAAATATTGAGGCAGAAGAAGAAGAAGAAGAAGAAGAAGAAGAAGAAGAAGAAGAAGAAGAAGAAGACGAAGAAGAAGAAGAAGAATTTGATGGGGATGAAGATACAGATGAAATCGACGATGAAGATAAGGATGAGGATGAGGATGAGGATGAGGAGGATGATGATGAAGACGAGGCCGAGGATGAGAACGAAGACGATGATTAGGTTAAATATTGTTGTATATTAAAAACACTTCCAATTACGTGAATTAAGTTTGACCTCATAAAAGCAATTACGTGAATTCATGTTTTTTTCATTCGATTATTTACTTATTGTAGATGGCATTCCTAGTCTTTTTCGTCGCGGCGGCACTCGTCTCCCTACTGGTGGTATGTATATTTTAGTTTAGTTTTTTATATCCATTTATACTTTTATATTGTTAATTATGTTTATGTGTTCTATTTACAGGTCATGATGGCTGGCCGTGGTCGTGGTACTGGTGGTGGTCGTGGTGGTGGTGGAGGTGCGGGTCGTGGTGGTGGTCGTAGTGGTGCTGGTGGTCGTGGTCGCATTCAAAGTTCCCGGGATGTGACCCCATCGAGCGACCCCGACCCGGAGAGTACCCCGAGCACAGACGCATCCCGTCCTCGATCGACCACTTCATCGAGGCATGAGTCCGGATCTGCTAGCGGATCCGTTCCGCTATCGAAACCACCAGCAGCGGATCCACCAGGGGATGCCCCAGTTACTGCACAGTGGGCCCCCATACTCGGTTCCATTCGGTTACTGGAGAGTACATGCACGGACCCGCGGATCCTCCGACGGCACCAGAGAGGCCGAGAGGCGAGTTCCGACGAGAGCTATGGCCCGCGGGGACCTCGCAAGTAAATTTAAGATAATTTATTAAATTTCTTTCATTTATTCAAGTTAATAATCCAGCCGTTTCTTCTTTGTAGGTTTTTTTCGTTTAATGTTGGCAGGGCTCTTGGAGAAATTATCAGGGCTAACTTCCACGGTCCCTACCTCAACTTTTCGTCGGTGCCCCTAAACGTGAAGTACGTCTGGCTCGACGAGTTGAGAATATATATCTATATCTTCTGGTTAATTATTAGTTACTCTTTAATCAACCATTTTTTAAATTACGTGATAATTGAATTTCTATGTTAGACGACGTACTGGTGGCCCCCCCCCATCGCGAGGACGCGATCTGCAGGACCTACAGAAGCGCTGCCTCGAAGAAGATACGGGATATGATTCATGACCTGAAAATGGGGCATACGAGGCCGAATTGGATCCGACAGGAGTATTATGAGGACCTCTTAGGTATGATGGATGCCCCTGTGAACAAGGAGAAATCGAAGAAGGCGAAGGCGAACCGACAGGCCGCGGGCCTTCATACGGGGGGATCAAGGCCCCACGCAGCGACACTTGCAGATCTGGTGAGCTACCGTAAATTTATTTCACTATCAAATTAGGTATTATTAATTAAAGGAGTTATCGACATTCTACGAAAATTTCGTATGCAGGCCCAACGGGCGGTGAAGGAGGGAAGGGCGCCAGAATCGGTCACCATGCACGACGTATTCCAGCATACGCACAAAAGACGAAAGGATGGGAGCTTCGTCGATGAGAGGGCCAAGGAGACTGATGTAAGTACTTATGTTTATGAGATTTATGTTAGAATTAAAAGTATTCAGACTATAACTTAGGTAAACTTAGGATTCATACTTAACTTAGTGAAACATGGAATTTAGATTACAACTTAGGTAAATCTTATAATATAAACACATTCATTTGATAGGCTGCGTATCGTGAGGCCCTTAGTCGGGCTCAGTTAACTGACACCGAGGATGTCGGTGAAACGACGCCCGCCCGGACGCCCTCTTCTTTGGCCGCTCGCAACGACTTGTTCGTAGATACCGTCGGCGGCTTTAAGAAAGGGCTCATGTACGGTGTCGGCTCCCTAGGGCCGTTGCACATGGCGACGCAGAGATTTCCACCGACACCGCCTCCTCCCGTGGCCCCGGCAGACGATGATGTTAGGTCGCAGCTTACGCAGCTGCACGAGGCGGTGTCGTCCTTGCGGGAGCAATTTGCCACGTACTTTTTGCCTCCGTCTGCTGCTGTCGGTCCGTCTGCTGATGGTGTTGGTCCGTCTTCTACTGGTCCATCGACTGCTGGTGTCGGTCCTTCTTCCGTTGGTCATCTTTCTTTCAACCTTGATGTCCCTGTGGTACCACCTACGACTGTGATGTCACTCCTGGATCTGATGTCGCCAGAGCAGCTACGCCGACTTCCGAGCAGTGTCTACAATGGCTTGCCGCCGTACCTAGTGGAGGAGTATATTCGTCGGTCGCAGCTGGGATTACCACCACCGGACAATCGACCTCCTCCTTTTTCATAAAATATTGTATTAAGAAAATTTGGAATATTTGTGAGAGCTTTGGATTAATTGTGCTATAATCGGATTATAGCACCGGATATTATGTTACTCTTCAGGATAATTGATGTTTATTTTCTACTAATTTGGTTTGGTCTGTGATTCTTGGATAATTGGTGTGCATTAAATTCGTATGTGCATATTTGGTCTATGTGATTCTTGGATAATTGGTGTGCATTATATATTTGGTCTATGTGGTTGTTGGATAATTGTTGTGCATTATATATTGGTTTGGTCTATGCATATTTTTGTGAACAAGGAAAGTGCTGCAATTTTTTTTTCAAAAAAATCTCATTTAGCGACGGACTAGTGACTGGTTAGCGACGGATATTCCCAGTTTCCGACTGATTTTTGACGGATGAGCCGTCGCTAACTGGAGATTTGAAACTGTTTCCAGGTAGCGACGGGTGATCGACGGAATATCCGTCGGCAAGGTTCTGGTGGTATATAGTTCGACGGAATAGCGACGGATTAGCCGTCGCCAAGGCGACTGATAATCAGCCACTAATCAGTCGCTCTCGCGACGGCCTAGCGACGGACAATCCGTCGACAAGGTTCTGGAAATACTTGACATTTCCAGAACCGTGGCGACGGATAATCCGTCACTAATCAGTAGCTCTGTCGACGGCGTAGCGACGGATTAGTGACGACTATTCCGTTGCCATGGTGCTGGAAATGTCAAGCATTTCCAGAACCTGGTCGACGGATTTTCCGTCAGCAAATCGTCTCTAATCCGTCCTTTGTTATCGACGGCGTTCGACGGATTAGCGACGGAACGATACACTCTGATACGCTATTACGACGGTTTACCGACGGAACTTTACGTCGCTATTGTCTAAACAGTTCAGTATTTAATACTTGAAATGGACGATAGTCCGTCGGAAAGTAGTCGCTTATGCTTCGTATTGTGAAGTCAAAATGCCGTCGCTAGTCAGTCGCTTGACGACTACGTAGCGACGGACCATTATTAGCGACGAGCTGATTGCCGACGGATTTTCTGGCCAAAACCCATCAGTGATCGGTCGCTAATAGAAATTTTCGTCGGACTGGTGACGGATCTGGCCGTCGTTAAATCGACAAATTTTGGTAGTGAGTCCTTTTCCTGACGCGTCACAATATACAGTAAAACCTTCGGGTCCAACCGGTAATGTAAGAATAGGTGTCGTGATCAACTTCTGCTTCAAATTCTCGAATGATGCCTGGCACTCTGTCGACCAATGAATGGCACATGCTTTCGGGTCAAGCGGGTCATGGGTGCTGAGAGTCTTGCAAAGTCTGATACGAACCTTCTGTAATATCCTGCCAATCCCAAGAAACTTTGCACATCTGCCACGGTCTTAGGTATTGGCCAACTCTCTACTGCTTCTACTTTCTTGGGATCTACTGTTACTCCAGCCCCTGATATGATGTACCCCAAGAATGAAATATGATCCATCTAAAACTCACACTTTCTTGAACTTTCTTGAGGTATTGGCCAACTCTCTTCCGCATGAATCCCATATTTTCCATGCTTCTACAGCAAGTAGGATCCTTCATTTTGGGGGCTTTTTCTTGGGTTGACACTCAATAGGTAAACTATTTAAACCACCTCCATTTCTTGATTTCTTTGCATGAATGCATTGATCTAGGTGTCTCCTAGCTGTAGGTGAAATTTGGTAGGATTTGGTATCGTTTTTGTGTCCGTATCGGACACGTATCAGTACGTGTCTGTAGGTGTTTGATGAAATGCCTCACAGGAAATTTTCGTGTTGTTTTCTAAATCTTTTTGCACTGATTGATAGATCTATATGTGTGTAGTAATTTCGTATTGCACTGGGGTGTTTCTCGTGTCGTGTCCGTGTCGGATTTGGGCATGGACACGCTCACACGCGAGCCGTACGCGTGCCCTACTGCTCGAGGAGCTTTTCTCATTGCTCAGGCCGCGTGGGCAGCTGCCATTTGGCAGGGAGGTGGGGGCCATGAGTGACATGTCAGCCCCCAAGCCTTGTGTCAAGGGGATTCGTATCGGACATGTTCTCACGCACGCACGCGATTTACACTGACATTGTTCAGGCGATTTCCTTCGACTAATACGTGAGTCGTGTCACGCACAGACACGTTTTGGACTCGATTTAGGGTGTCGGCCCTCTAGCCCCACCCCTGGCGAACACGTGGACATGAGCACGAGGTGTCATGTGTCGTGTATCGTGTGCACGAACCCGTGTCATCGCCGTACGACGTTGTCGCTGTAAGTGAGCAGTCTTCATGTTTTGTGATCTTTGGACACGCCGTGTCCTAATTCATGGACACGACACTCACTGTGAAGCATGCCTACATATGCACGAACCCATATTAACCATCAATTTGATGTTTGTTGCAAATTTGAATTCAAATTTGGGATTTTCCCTAAGTTTCTGATACTTACTATTTTTTAAAATTTAAAATAAAATTAATTGATTAAATAATGTTAATTCATGATGTTTAAACATGTGTACAATCTGAGAATTATGTAGGCTTATCTGGGAATGTCACGCCCCAGAACCGGTAATATCGGAGAGCGGGAGAATGACTCAGCCAGCTACGTATTACGGGTAGAAGAATACCGTATAATACGATCAATATTGTCTAACGACGAGGGAGTGCATACTACATGAAAGTCTCACTATGGTCACTCAATATCTATTGTCTCAATCATTCAAACAAGAAACAATAATAGAGAACATGTAAGATAAAGCAGTAAGGCGTCCCAAACGCTCAGTCAAAATGTTCTTGAGATCTGGCTGTACAAAACATAGCCAGATGATATAACAATGTATACACAATCGTTATCAGCTGCAGTCTGACTTAATTACAATTATGTAAAAGTAAGTACAAGACAATCCGACTAACATGTCGGTGCCAAGCGGCAAAACATAAAGTAAGTAGCAAAACGAGCAGGGAAGCAAGGAACCCACTCGTGTCCTCCTGCGATCATCCCTCTAGTATTGACCATCTTGGAGGTAGAAGTAAGCTGAGTCCTCGGGATCTGGCTCTAAATCTGGCCATGCAAAACCAGAGAGGTTAGACCTCTAATAGCAAGCACCACAAGGAAGCACGACATGAGAATTAAAACCAGTGGTAAGAGTTAAGAATATGATAAATAAGTCTCTGCTTACTACTGGGGTTCACACAACATCACGACACTTTAAACCAACATCCCAACCAAACAAGGACAGAAGTTGACCCGTCATGTCCTGACATTCTGATCATCTCAGTTAGTTAACGAAGTAAGTACAGTACACAAACAAATCAATTTAAACGGCAATACAACTACTACGGCTTGCTAACTATAATTTCTAAGTTATCCTGAAAATATGTAATAAGGATACCTCAGTTCTTACAATGTACAAGCAAGGTTAGTCTACCCAATAATCAATTGTGCCAGTCATGAATTAGACGAGTCCCAGCGGGTCGCCCGTCAATAATGTATAGATAAATATATAAGCAAATACCACTCTCTGCCCGTGTGGCAGATTTACAGTATCTGTGAAAACCAGCCGACGTATCGGGGCACTTATGTCCCAAGATGGTTGCCATGTAAGAACTCGGGAATCCATTCTCTCCATGCAATCGTTATTTTATTTAACATAATAGTCCCTCTGTTAATTGAAATCTCATGCCGTGGATCATGGTCATTCAGAATGAGTACTTTCGTACAAAGTACGATATGCATAACTCTACAACGATGCCCGTGCGGTTAGGTTGTAGGTCTTATATAGCGTAATGCTACAATCAAACCTAGCCACGGAATAATCATGCCTTGACTGTAAAGTACACATGCTGCTTTTGTAGAAAATAGGTTGAACTCTGCACGTGTCCATATGCCAATGTTCGGGATCGGCTAGTCGATTACAATAGTTCATGGTTAATTTGAACGTGTCTTATTCAATTTCAGTAAGACAACCAGCCAGTCTCTTAGTTCCAACTAGGAACGCATGATCAATCATTTAGTCAAGGTAACAATCGATGTCAATCCGTGTCAAGGCATGAAAGTCAAACTAGTATTTAGTATGGTCGAGTCTATAACTCTCAGGGTTAAGTTCCAGTCATACTGGGTATCCGTAAACCAATCGAGGCACAGGGCACATTTCACACAACAATATGTATTAACAATATTAACAAATCATGATTATATCGAGTTCATGTCAAAAAGGCGTAAGGATATAATAAGGGGTGCCATGTACGCCAAAGGAGTACGCTCAATAAAATATGCCAAGCCAGAAGAGTACGCACAATGAAATACGCGTAAAAGAAATTTACGCGTAAGGGAAGTTTACGCGTGAAGGAATAAAGCTTGCGTGTAAAGGAGTATGCTCAATAAAGGAACAAGGTTACGCGTAAAACTCGTCTTACGCCAAGCCAGAGGAGTATGCGTAAATAATAAAGTTATGCATAAAACTTGTATGCGTAAATAGTCAAAGTTTACGCATGAATCTTGTATGCGTAAAGAGTCAAAGTTTACGCATGAATCTTGTATGCATAAAGAGTCAAAGTTTACGCATGAATCTTGTATAATGTTATGCGTAAATCAATACGCGTAAAGGAAATACGCCAAGCCAAAGTAGACTTGCGTAATCCAGATTCACGCTGACACGAATGATCGTGGGCGTAGAGCTCGATATTACGCGGACACGTAAAAACGTGGGCGTAGAGAACCTCCAGAACTCCAAATTCATGAAACCTTCAATCTAAGCCAAAAATGGGAGTTCCACGAATCACAATGGGTTATAACACAAATCCCAACAACCTGGAACGATCAAAACTTAAAAATAAGGAAGTTTGATAGATCAAAACTCCCAAAATCCGAAAATGACAAATTTCTAGATCTACAAAAATAAAACTTTCAAAATGCAAAATGTCAAGTTCTAAACTATCTTAAAATCATGGAAGGAAGATATATGAACCATAAAAATGGATTCTCATGTGGAAGCAAGATGCACTTGCCTAAGCTCATGGTAGGTGGAGAGAGTTATGAGGAAGAAGAAGAGTAAATGAGAATGAGAAGTAATGAAAAGAGAGAAAGGGTTGGGCTTTAAATGGAGATGATGGTAGGTAGCGGGTTGGGTTCATGATGTACCACCCTAACCCAAACAAACCAACCCAAGCCGAAATAAACCAAATAACCCAAGGGCAAAACAAAAGCAGAAAATAAAATACAGAAAAATAATTAGTGTAAAATTAAAGAATTTAAATACAGAACAAATGCGTGATAAATATTAAATAAATACATTCAAGCAGTACACGTATTAAAATATATATTCTGGGAACGGGGAGTGACATCTCTACCCTCTTTGAAAAAATTCTATCCTCGGAATTTCAAATCCAAGCAGGATAGAAACATCAGAGCTAAACTAATTCAAGCACAAGCAATTTTAGCGAGCAAGCAGTCATCTTACAATATCAATAGCAAGTAATATATCTATGTTTATCAATCTATGACATCAAGCAATTTTTACTCGTAGGGTGATAATTATGAGAAATCAAGACAATCAAGGTACACGAAAAGAAATATACCTTGTGAGTCAAATAGGTGCGGATACCGTGATCGAACATCATCCTCATGTTTCCACGTTGACTCTCCTAAGGAGTGATGACCCCAAGCAACACAGACAAGGCTAATTGTTCAGTTCTTGACTATCTTCTTCCTTCGGTCCAAAATGGACACAGGCTGTTCCTCGTAAGACGGGTTGGTACCAACAACCAGCTCAGAATGATTGAGATTATGGCTTGGGTCCGATACATACCAACGCAACTGGGATACATAAAATACATCATGTACCTCTCATAACAAAGGTGGAAGGGATAAACGATAAGCAACATCGCCTACCCTATCATGGATAGCAAATGGGCCTACATATCACGGACTCAACTTCCCGCGAACGCTAAATGTAATGACCCCACGAGTAGGTGAGATACGCAAGAATACTTGGTCCCCAACAAAAAATTTAAGAGGCCGACGATGCTGGTCCGCCCAATGACGATGCCGATCTTGCGCAACTCGAAGTCGCGCCCTAATCTCCTTAACCACTTCAACCGTCTGAAGAATCATCTCTGGGCCTAACATCTTCCTCTCCCCGATATCATCCTATGCCAGTGGCGATCTACACTTCTTGCCGTATAGTACTTCGAATGGCGCCATCTGGATACTGGCTTGGTAACTGTTGTTGTATAAAAATTCAACTAAGTGCAGGTGACTCTCCCAAGACCCTCCAAAATCTAGGGTACAAGCTCGTAACATATCTTCTAAAGTCTGAATTGTTCTTTCTGATTGCCCGTCCGTCTGTGGGTGGTAAGCCGTACTAAATCTTAACTTGGTACCCAGACTATGGTGTAAACTCTTCCAGAAATATGATATAAAACGAGTATCACTATCTGATACAATACTAACCGGGATCCCATGCTGTCTGACTATCTGCTTCATATACAACTCTGCCAACTTTTCCGCAGATTGCCCTACTCTAAAAGAAAAAAAATGTGCCACCTTCGGAAGCCGATCCACTATCACCCAAATAGCATCTTTACTACTTGGCGATCTCGGTAAACCGGTCACAAAGTCCATTAAGATATGCTCCCACTTCCATTCTGGGATAGAAAGCGGTTGTAGTAATCCAGCTGGCCTCTGTTGTTCTGCCTTCACTTGCTGACATATTAAGCAACGAGAAATGAATCTAGTTATCTCCCTCTTCATTCCGTTCCATCAGAAGTGCTGCTCGATATCTTTGTACATTTTGGTCCCTCCGGGGTATATAGAATACTGAGAACTGTGGGCTTCTGTCATAACCTCCTGTCTGATATCTCTATTTGGCACACATAGATGCGATCCAAATCTAAGTATACCCTCTTCGTGAATTTTTATCTCCTTTCTGAGTTCTGACTCACATTTTGTCCTAAGTTTCTGAATCCTTGGGTCCCGTGCCTGAGCTGCCTTGATCTTGTCTACCAAGTCAGAATGAACTCGTAGACTTACCAGAATTCCTATATCACTAGGAAGTATAACATCGATGCCCATCTCCTGAAGGTCTTCTAAAATATGTTTTTGTGACGTCAACATAAATACGTCGTCTCTCCTGCTAAGAGCGTCTGCTACCACATTAGCCTTGCCTGGATGATATTAAAGCTCTACGTCGTAATCCTTGATCAACTCTAACCATCTTCTCTGTCTCATGTTCAGTTTCTTCTGAGTAAAGATGTACTTCAGACTCTTGTGGTCAGTGTACATGTCCACTCGATCACCGTACAAGTAATGCCTCCATAGCTTCAAAGCAAATACTACTGCTGCCAACTCCAAATCATGAGTCGGATAATTCTTCTCGTGGTCTCAAAGTTGCATAGATGCATATGCTATCACCTTCCCATTTGTATTAGGACACACACAAGTCCTTTTTCCCGGCACATCATAATATACAGTAAAACCTCTGGGTCCAACCAGTAATGTAAGTATAGGTGCCGTGATCAACTTCTGCTTCAAATTATCATATAATGCCTGGCACTCTGCTGACCAAATGAATGGCACATGCTTTCGGGTCAAGCGGGTCACAGGAAATTGTTGCACTGGTCCTCCTGACCTCGAACTCATTGGACAGGTGGAAACTCGATGATCTGGACTTCCACATACCAAACACTGTCCGTTCAATGTTCGACACATACTCTAGTGTGTCCTACCTTCCCACAATAGGTGCAGCCTGTCACGACCCGCACCCGCTTTTCGGATACGAGACATGTCCAAGCCAGCCTACGCCGCAGAGTCGGCGGTAGAACGCTGTCAAGCCCGCAAGAAATAAATGCTCAAAATACAACATTTGCTGCTCATTCACATTTCTACATTTATTACAACAGTTATAACATTTATATTTAAAGAAAATACAAGACTTTACATTTAATGGAATTGATACAAATGCTATCTATTTCTAGGTTGTCTTCAGCATACCCAAGTCTTCCCCAGTGCTAAGAGTGATCGCGGCTAAACCTGTAAAATGTTGGTTATCCAGTCAGGATTGGAACAAGTACACAAACCGACGGCAATGCAAAACACAATAGAATTAACAAGACATGAAAATAGCATATGGAATATAAAAGCTGGTAAGAAAAACTGATGACATAGCACGATAGAGAAATAAACAAGGAAAAACTAATAAAAGACATCTATCTATCTAGGTGGTGTGAAATATCCGTTTCAACATGTGGACGGCTAGGGGGTAAATAAGGCACACTGCATGTGTCGTGCGCAGCGGCTAGCATTCACGAGAGACACTGGGATAGTTCTGGGTAGTCCACATATTTACTAAGATATTTCCCCTCCCGACTACTCCGTGTGACGAGCGTGTCAACAAGCAGCAAGATATATATATAAACATGAACTGAAAAGACTACTATGAATCGGAAAGCAATCAGAAAGTGCACTTGCCTGAGGTCCTTAGCTGGTGAAACCGACAATCCCGTTGCGTTTGAAATAGTCCACTTAGCCTAGGGTCGATATGTAGTGGTCAGAATCACAAGCAATAAAGATGAATGACTAGTCACGGTCAGGCTTAATCTAGGAGGGAAAACTGTTTTAGAAAAGGAAATTCTTTATTTAGAAAATAACTATAGCTAATTAGAATTTATTTACTATATTTGAAAATAATATCACAATATTTTTAGATAAGAAAATTATAAAAACACTTTAGGTTAAAACCATGATTTAAACATAAGAAGGATATTACAATAATATTATATTTAAAAATAAATAGGCAATAAGGTTTAAAGCCCATTAATTCAAGATAATATATAAAATATTAAAATATTATAAAGCCCATAATGAGATATACCTTTAAGCCCTTTATAAAATATACTTGTAAGGTTACATAAAACTCCCTTTTTTAAATGGAAAAAGGCCTATTAGTTCAATGTAATAATTTTCTATAATCGTTTAAGCTCACAATTAGATTATAAGTAAACCCAAGAAATTATCTACTTGACAGATTTGCTAAAAACCTTTCGAGTCCAACTTGAATAAAATATAAATAATACTCCAAAGCGTAATTATATACATATATTTTTCTAAACAAATAATACTAATTTTGACAACAAAATACTGGTAATGATGATGATAAAAATAACAACAACAACAATAATAATAATAATAACAACTCTCTTTAATAGCAGAAATAATAAGTATAGCAGTATATATAAATTTAATGTATCTATCAATTAATAACACAATATAAATAATATTATGGCTTTCTAATATATACATATATTAATTTTCAAAGTTTAATAGATATATACTAAATTTTTTTGTACTTTAAACTGTAGTAAGTATATCGTAGCTTGACAGAAAACAAGTGATAGTAATAATAATATATTAAAGAGGATTAGCATTCTCTTCTTTAGTCGCTTTGATAAGCGTGCAAAAGAAATCAATGCAGCTATTAATAGAGTAAGAATAGGAGGGAGCTTTCCAAAAGAGGGAATGAAATTTTGGGGAAGCTGTTGTTCTCTTCTTCAAAATAGGAATAAATAAATTAAAGCAAGGATGGGAGAGAGAGCAAAATTTCCTAAAGTATCAGAAGAGAAAAGTAAGCAGAGAAGAAGGAGAGCGAGGGTTTTACCTTCGCTGAGCTGGAGGCGGCGGTTCGCGGGTCCGCGGCGAGATCCGACTTCCGGGGAAGAGGATGGCGGGGCAGACTCAAGGGGGAGGCTCATCGCTGGGCGCGGGGAGGCGAGGAACAACGACGATGCAAGGAGTGCGGCTGCTTCGAGGAGGCGCTGGCGGCTACTTCGGTGCGGGGTCGTGCGGCTTCGTCAGCCTCTCCGGTGCGGACGCTGGGGCTTCCACGTGGCCGAGAGAGAGAGAGAGAGCTCGCCTCTTCCGACTCGGCGCTGGTGATCGGTCTGGGAGAGACGACCCGGTGGAGGCGGCGGTGGAGTTCTGCACGCGCGGGCAGCGACGGGCGGAGGAGAGGCGATCGAGAGGGCGGCGGGGTCCTCGAGCACGGCCGGAGGAGGTCACCGGCGCTGACATGAGGCAGGGCAGTCGGTTCCGGGGACACGACCAGGTTACGACGGCGCCAGGGGTTAGGTATTTGCTTTGGTTATTTTGTTTTGGTGATGGTGGCTTTGCGTGTCCGGTGGGTCGGACACGATAATGGTCTTGATGTAAATGTAATGGGAGATGGAAAAAGATGGACGCGGACACACGGGTCCGGACACGATGGTTCGGTGGTGGTGATCATTTGTGGCGGTGGTTCGGTTGCGGTTGCGGAGGAGATGGTGAATAACCGAGGCTGGCCTTGGATGGCAGTGCAACCTCCAAGGGTTGTCGAGATTGCCCGGATGACGTTCCCAGCAACGGAGGGTGTAGTATGTCTCGATGTTTGGAGAAATAGCACATGGACATATTTTAGGGAAGAGTCCCGGAGGTTTTGGCTTTGGAGTCGATTGTCTTGGTTTTTATATACATGCTGTTATACGCAAACAAAGAGGAGGATTTGACTGAACAGATAAGGCCGAGATCAGAAAGTTGAATTGGTTATTTATTAGTATGATATAATTGTTATTGGAAAATTACGAGAAGGGTTTCTGGTGGATAAGGGCTAAAAGTCCTAATAGATAAGTCCCCATTTATTTAAATAAGTAAGGTTAAATACAAAATCCTTAGTAGATAATAACATATTAATCAATCATAACCTACTAAAAATTCATAAGTAGATAATATCATTTATTTAAACCAGCATCTAATATTATTCAAATAATTTGAATTATATGGATTTTAATACGCAAATCAAATAATTAAATATCATAATGAACTGTACGATATTATCCAAATAATATATCACTTTATCAAGGCAAGTTCGATAACATTCGATGCTAGCAAAATTATTTTAAAGTATATCCATACTAGTCAGGACCTCATGTAAAAATAATAATTCTTTTATAGGGGTCAAGTTGTAAACGGTTTTAAATCAAGACTAACTTAACTATAAACCATTCGTAGATAATACTATTACTTTAAACCAATATTTAGAATTTATCAAATAGTTTAAACAATGTTTGGCAATAGTAAAAAAATCATTTCAAATATATTCTTATTAAATCAAAACTTAACATAATTTGGCAGAATTCCTTTGATCAAAAAGTAGGAAGAAGCCAATAGTTTTGAAAGCCCAAACTCTTTTATCATACCAATAAGGGATTTTATGAATAAATGTATATATATATATATATATATATATATATATATATATATATATACATTTTTAAATTACTTTCTAAGCGAAAATATGTTTTAGGAGAATAATTAAAATAAATGATTAATTAATAAACCTAAAAAAAAATTCGGAAAGAGGGGTTACAAATCTACCCACCTTAGAAAAATTTCGTCCTCGAAATTTCAAGGATAGGACGAGGTACGGCTAAGAAAGGTAATCGAGAAACAAAATTTCAATTAATACGAATAAGTACAACAAATGGTATAATCAAGAGAAGAAATGATTTATGATCGAACGCTAATTTCGGATAAGATAAAATAATAGACGTAAGGAACGTGATTTGGCACGATCGACCTTTGGTCAAGATGGTCTAGTTGACAAAAAAATGTTTTGGGAACGATCAATAATCGAAATGGTTTGGGACGAGCAAATTATAGTCAACATGGGGCACTAACTATCATTCTCCTGAAAAACTATTCTAATTAATCGATAATCCTCGTATATCCCAAAATTTGGAAGGCTTACCGTCTACCTACTTTAGAAGCTAGGATATGATTTAGAATTAAGGAAGTTAGAAGAATTTTAAGGTCCGGATACTGTACCTCGACTCCTGTTAATAAAGAGTAAGGCAAGGCGTAACGGGGTACGGTAGGTATAAGTCAAGTCAAGGATCGTTTCTCAATAAATGGAAAACGAGTGTGTCCATTGGCACACGGTCGATAAAATAGAATGACCTACTCGTCCTCAGTATACATGAGTTGTCGACGGGGTAACCAATTCTAAGCCACATCATATGAATGAAATTTCTAACAACTGAATGGTGAATTTCTATTTGTGTCGGCCTTCCAAACTATTGCCGCAGGGGTTCCAGTTAAAGCAAGCTTCAAACAAATAATTAGAGGCTCACAATAATTGGTCCCCTAAGCATAGGTAGTCTCCTAGGTTGGCATTTGACTGCGGGTAAAACCCTAATCATTCTTAGACTCTAATGACTAGAAGATCAAGATTAGCAGGTTTAGGGTCGCAGAGAGGACGAGTAATTCAAGGCAAAGTTCCAGTCACAGGGCTGGCTGATGGTAGCTACACCTGCGTATACCACTATCAAGTCATGGGGATACTCTATATCTATCTATCAATTATGAGCTTTCGCCTTTCCAATCGGTGAAAGGCAAAAATAATAAAAAGTTCAAGAGGGATGTTATTGGATATAATCACGCGATTCAAAGACGAATATATAATTCAATGGGAGTTGTCAAAGCAGTCGCGGATGAGATCCTAGAGACATCTACATCTCAATCCACGTAGGGTCATTAGATGAAGAGCAAACCAATTGCATCATGGTTGATCAGACCGTAATACAATGATTCTGATTAGACGATATGTTAGCGGGCGTCCCCAATAAACATATGTCTCTAATCAAGCTCGATAAAGAGTAAGCTTACAAAACTAGGCTGTAATAGCAGCGTTGGTCAAGATAGTCAAAATATATGTAGGAGAGATTTTTTTTTTTTGAAAGGAGGCACAAGTAGATCGAGTTTTTAGAAAATCAAAATCTAACTCGAGACTCGTACACGAATAACAGAATCAGAAATTATAAACTAACCCTTACAGCAAAAGAAAATTTAAAATAGACAATTCTAACTTATGATAGAAGATTTATATTTAATAAGGCAAAAGGAAATAAAACAGTTTATCAAAATTAATGCCTTAATTCTAGGCAAATCTAACATATCAAGCGAATAGTATATCCACATTGGATCACATGGTCATATCAAAAGTATAGTATACCTGTAGGGATCTAGCAAGTTATCTAAATTGCAAGGCCTATCTAATAACCTTAACTACCCAACGGTCAATTCGAACAAGGGACTCCTAGTCCTAGTCATTATCTTAAATCATTTTAATCCTAGTTTGCGAATGAGCATTTCTTGGTCGCAGGCTCGCAATGGTACGACTAACTTAAGTACCATCACGAGTTCACAATCATTTGTGAAATCTAACCTGCATGGGCCACCACAAAAACTTGTCACGACCCGCACCCGCTTTTCGGATACGAGACATGTCCAAGCCAGCCTACGCCGCAGAGTCGGCGGTAGAACGCTGTCAAGCCCGCAAGAAATAAATGCTCAAAATACAACATTTGCTGCTCATTCACATTTCTACATTTATTACAACAGTTACAACATTTATATTTAAAGAAAATACAAGACTTTACATTTAATGGAATTGATACAAATGCTATCTATTTCTAGGTTGTCTTCAGCATACCCAAGTCTTCCCCAGTGCTAAGAGTGATCGCGGCTAAACCTGTAAAATGTTGGTTATCCAGTCAGGATTGGAACAAGTACACAAACCGACGGCAATGCAAAACACAATAGAATTAACAAGACATGAAAATAGCATATGGAATATGAAAGCTGGTAAGAAAAACTGATGACATAGCACGATAGAGAAGTAAACAAGAAAAAACTAATAAAAGACATCTATCTATCTAGGTGGTGTGAAATATCCGTTTCAACATGTGGACGGCTAGGGGGTAAATAAGGCACACTGCACGTGTCGTGCGCAGCGGCTAGCATTCACGAGAGACACTGGGATAGTTCTGGGTAGTCCACATGTTTACTAAGATATTTCCCCTCCCGACTACTCCGTGTGACGAGCGTGTCAACAAGCAGCAAGATATATGTATAAACATGAAATGAAAAGACTACTATGAATCGGAAAGCAATCAGAAAGTGCACTTGCCTGAGGTCCTTAGCTGGTGAAACCGACAATCCCGTTGCGTTTGAAATAGTCCACTTAGCCTAGGGTCGATATGTAGTGGTCAGAATCACAAGCAATAAAGATGAATGACTAGTCACGGTCAGGCTTAATCTAGGAGGGAAAACTGTTTTAGAAAAGGAAATTCTTTATTTAGAAAATAACTATAGCTAATTAGAATTTATTTACTATATTTGAAAATAATATCACAATATTTTTAGATAAGAAAATTATAAAAACACTTTAGGTTAAAACCATGATTTAAACATAAGAAGGATATTACAATAATATTATATTTAAAAATAAATAGGCAATAAGGTTTAAAGCCCATTAATTCAAGATAATATATAAAATATTAAAATATTATAAAGCCCATAATGAGATATACCTTTAAGCCCTTTATAAAATATACTTGTAAGGTTACATAAAACTCCCTTTTTTAAATGGAAAAAGGCCTATTAGTTCAATGTAATAATTTTCTATAATCGTTTAAGCTCACAATTAGATTATAAGTAAACCCAAGAAATTATCTACTTGACAGATTTGCTAAAAATCTTTCGAGTCCAACTTGAATAAAATATAAATAATACTCCAAAGCGTAATTATATACATATATTTTTCTAAACAAATAATACTAATTTTGACAACAAAATACTGGTAATGATGATGATAAAAATAACAACAACAACAATAATAATAATAATAACAACTCTCTTTAATAGCAGAAATAATAAGTATAGCAGTATATATAAATTTAATGTATCTATCAATAAATAACACAATATAAATAATATTATGGCTTTCTAATATATACATATATTAATTTTCAAAGTTTAATAGATATATACTAAATTTTTTTGTACTTTAAACTGTAGTAAGTATATCGTAGCTTGACAGAAAACAAGTGATAGTAATAATAATATATTAAAGAGGATTAGCATTCTCTTCTTTAGTCGCTTTGATAAGCGTGCAAAAGAAATCAATGCAGCTATTAATAGAGTAAGAATAGGAGGGAGCTTTCCAAAAGAGGGAATGAAATTTTGGGGAAGCTGTTGTTCTCTTCTTCAAAATAGGAATAAATAAATTAAAGCAAGGATGGGAGAGAGAGCAAAATTTTCTAAAGTATCAGAAGAGAAAAGTAAACAGAGAAGAAGGAGAGCGAGGGTTTTACCTTCGCTGAGCTGGAGGCGGCGGTTCGCGGGTCCGCGGCGAGATCCGACTTCCGGGGAAGAGGATGGCGGGGCAGACTCAAGGGGGAGGCTCATCGCTGGGCGCGGGGAGGCGAGGAACAACGACGATGCGAGGAGTGCGGCTGCTTCGAGGAGGCGCTGGCGGCTACTTCGGCGCGGGGTCGTGCGGCTTCGTCAGCCTCTCCGGTGCGGACGCTGGGGCTTCCACGTGGCCGAGAGAGAGAGAGAGCTCGCCTCTTCCGACTCGACGCTGGTGATCGGTCTGGGAGAGACGACCCGGTGGAGGCGGCGGTGGAGTTCTGCACGCGCGGGCAGCGACGGGCGGAGGAGAGGCGATCGAGAGGGCGGCGGGGTCCTCGAGCACGGCCGGAGGAGGTCACCGGCGCTGACATGAGGCAGGGCGGTCGGTTCCGGGGACACGACCAGGTTACGACGGCGCCAGGGGTTAGGTATTTGCTTTGGTTATTTTGTTTTGGTGATGGTGGCTTTGCGTGTCCGGTGGGTCGGACACGATAATGGTCTTGATGTAAATGTAATGGGAGATGGAAAAAGATGGACGCGGACACACGGGTCCGGACACGATGGTTCGGTGGTGGTGATCATTTGTGGCGGTGGTTCGGTTGCGGTTGTGGAGGAGATGGTGAATAACCGAGGCTGGCCTTGGATGGCAGTGCAACCTCCAAGGGTTGTCGAGATTGCCCGGATGACGTTCCCAGCAACGGAGGGTGTAGTATGTCTCGATGTTTGGAGAAATAGCACATGGACACATTTTAGGGAAGAGTCCCGGAGGTTTTGGCTTTGGAGTCGATTGTCTTAGTTTTTATATACATGCTGTTATACGCAAACAAAGAGGAGGATTTGACTGAACAGATAAGGCCGAGATCAGAAAGTTGAATTGGTTATTTATTAGTATGATATAATTGTTATTGGAAAATTACGAGAAGGGTTTCTGGTGGATAAGGGCTAAAAGTCCTAATAGATAAGTCCCCATTTATTTAAATAAGTAAGGTTAAATACAAAATCCTTAGTAGATAATAACATATTAATCAATCATAACCTACTAAAAATTCATAAGTAGATAATATCATTTATTTAAACCAGCATCTAATATTATTCAAATAATTTGAATTATATAGATTTTAATACGCAAATCAAATAATTAAATATCATAATGAACTGTACGATATTATCCAAATAATATATCACTTTATCAAGGCAAGTTCGATAACATTCGATGCTAGCAAAATTATTTTAAAGTATATCCATACTAGTCAGGACCTCATGTAAAAATAATAATTCTTTTATAGGGGTCAAGTTGTAAACGGTTTTAAATCAAGACTAACTTAACTATAAACCATTCGTAGATAATACTATTACTTTAAACCAATATTTAGAATTTATCAAATAGTTTAAACAATGTTTGGCAATAGTAAAAAAATCATTTCAAATATATTCTTATTAAATCAATACTTAACATAATTTGGCAGAATTCCTTTGATCAAAAAGTAGGAAGAAGCCAATAGTTTTGAAAGCCCAAACTCTTTTATCATACCAATAAGGGATTTTATGAATAAATGTATATATATATATATATATATATATATATATATATATATATATATATATATATATATATATATATATATATATATATATACATTTTTAAATTACTTTCTAAGCGAAAATATGTTTTAGGAGAATAATTAAAATAAATGATTAATTAATAAACCTAAAAAAAAATTCGGGAAGAGGGGTTACACAGCCCGCTGGGGGTTGCTGGTTCTTCCTATGCTGCTGCTAATGCTGTCTTGGTGGTGGTGCTGGCCCTCGCATTGCCGTATCGTGAATGCGAATGCCAGGAAAAGGTGCTGTTATTCGGGGCGCTACTCCCCCTCATCCTTCAATCTGATTGTGAGAACTCTTCTGACCTCCAGTCCTAGATATGATCCTATGGATGGTGATCCCATGCCTCCGGTTTGCCGTCAATACCTCATCGAAAGTCTGGTAGTTATGCCCCACTATCAATTGTAAGAGTTCAAGATGGAATCCTTGCTAAAATCTCATAGCCCTCTGGCTCTCTGTTGCTACCATCTCCGGGACAAACCTACTCAGTCTGCAGAACTCTGCTGCATAAGCATCCACTGTCTTGCCGACCTGCTTGAGGTTGATAAACTTCTGTTGTAGCTCGAACTGTGCCACAACTCCATAGTACTTCATCTTGAACCTTACAGTAAAATCATCCCAAGCTATGGGACGTCTGATGCCCACATCTTCTGATTCCCACCAATCACGTGCGAGGTCCTGAAGTAACAGCTTCACTTGATCCACATGTTCTTCCGTCGGTACCTTAGCTGCTATCAGAATAGCCTCGATGTCCTTAAGCCATGCATCTGCTGAAATGGCATCTTCCGTGCCCTCGAAACGACAGGGGTTGTACTTGCAGAACCTGGTTGACGCCCCTGAATCAGTCCTCACTCCCCTTTTTAAAGCCGTTTGCAATCCTTGGTTAAGCAATACATTCTGCTATTACAGCTGAGTGTGCATGTGTTGTTGGGCTAACATCTGATGTTGCTGAGTACCCATCATCCCCCTTATGATTTCCAAAAGGGCTGGTGTGTCTACTTCTACAGAATAGGTGGAACTGTTGGTGGTGTTGGAACCCCCGGATATTGCGGTCCAGCTGCTGGTTCTACTATCACCTCTTCTTGGATGGTGTCTTGAGGTAGTACTGTCCTTTGTTGCTGACCAACATGGTCATGTTGTTCATGTTGCCCTTGTTGTTGCTGTCCAGCTCTGACAGATGCGGACGAGGTGCCCCTAAGAAAAGGGACAAGAAAGCAATCAAACGATCGGACAGGAAAGATCAATGAAGTCAAAGGATACCAGAATGTCAATCTAGGGTCGAGAGTAACGAATTATGAGATCAAGGAGAAACATGTGTGATTGAGACATCCTATAAATTAAAACACTCCACAAGTCTAAAATCAGACCTGCATGGGCCACCACTAAAATCTTGTCACGCCCCAGAACCGAAATACCGGAGAACAGGGGAATGACTCAGCCAGCTACGTATTACGGGTAGAAGAATACCGTATAATACGATCAATAATGTCTAATGACGAGGGGGTGCATACTACATGAAAGTCTCACTATGGTCAATCAACATCTATTGTCTCAATCATTCAAACAAGAAGCAATAATAGAGAACATGTAAGATAAAGCAGTAAGGAGTCTCAAACGCTCTGTCAAAATGTCCTTGAGATTTGGCTGTACAAAACATAGCAGATGATATAATAATGTATACACAATCGTTATCAGCTGCAGTCTGACTTAGTTACAAGTATGTAAAAGTAAGTACAAGATAATCCGACTAACATGTCAGTGCCAAGCGGCAAAACATAAAGTAAGTAGCAAAACGAACAAGGAAGCAAGGAACCCACTCGTGTCCTCCTGCGATCATCCCTCTTGTATTGACCATCTTGGAGGTAGAAGTAAGCTGAGTTCTCGGGAGCTGGCTCTAAATCTGGCCATGCAAAACCAGAGAGGTTAGACCTCTAATAGCAAGCACCATAAGGAAGCACGACATGAGAATTAAAACCAGTGGTAAGAGTTAAGAATATGATAAATAAGTCTCCGCTTACTACTGGGGTTCACACAACATCACGACACTTCAAACCAACTTTCCAACCAAACAAGGACATAAGTTGA
The DNA here is from genome assembly GCA_029216955.1 of Iris pallida. Lineage (NCBI taxonomy): Eukaryota > Viridiplantae > Streptophyta > Magnoliopsida > Asparagales > Iridaceae > Iris > Iris pallida. The sequence continues at coordinate 33,151 of JANAVB010003410.1, forward strand.
CCCGTCATGTACTGACATTCTAATCATCTCAGTTAGTTAACGAAGTAAGTACAGTACACAAACAAATCAATTTAAACGGCAATACAACTACTACGGCTTGCTAACTGTAATTTCTAAGTTATCCTAGAAACATGCAATAAGGATTCCTCAGTTCTTACAATGTACAAGCAAGGCTAGTCTATCCAATAATTAATTGCGCCAGTCATGAATTAGATGAGTCCCAGCGGGACGTCCGTCAACAATGTATAGATAAATATATAAGCAGATATCACTCTCTGACCGTGTGATAGATTTGCAGTATCTGTGGAAACCAGCCGGCATGTCGGGGCACTTATGTCCCAAGATGGCTGCCATGTAAGAACTCGAAAATCTATTCTCTCCATGTAATCGTTATTTTATTTAACTTAATATTCCATATGTTAATTAAAATCTCATGCCGTGGATCATGGTCATTCAGAATGAGTACTTTCGTACAATGTACGATATGTATAACTCTACAACGATGCCCGTGCGGTTAGATTGTAGGTCTTACATAGCGTAATGCAACAATCAAACCTAGCCACAGAATAATCATACCTTGACTGTAAAGTACACATGCTGCTTTTGTAGAAAATAAGTTGAAGTCTACACGTGTCCATATGCCAATGTTCGAGATCGGCTAGTCGATTGCAATAGTTCATGGTTAATACGAACGTGTCTCATTCAATTTCAGTAAGACGACTAGCCAGTCTCTTAGTTCCAACTATGAACGTATGATCAATCATTTAGTCAAGGTAACAATCGATGTCAATTCGTGTCAAGGCATGAAAGTCAAACTAGTATTTAGTATAGTTGAGTCTATAACTCTCAAGGTTAAGTTCCAGTCATACTGGATATCCGTAAACCAATCGAGGCACAGGGCACATTCCACACAACAATATGTATTAACAATATTAACATATCATGATTATATCGAGTTCATGTCAAAAAGGCATAAGGATATAATAAGGGGTGCTATGTACGCCAAAGGAGTACGCTCAATGAAATACGCCAAGCCAGAAGAGTATGCCCAATAAAATACGCTTAAAGGAAATTTACGCGTAAGGAAAGTTTACGCGTGAGAAAAGTTTACGCGTGAAGGAATAAAGCTTGCGCGTAAAGGAGTATGCTCAATAAAGGAACAAGGTTACGCGTAAAACTCGTCTTACGCCAAGCCAGAGGAGTACGCGTAAATAATAAAGTTACGTGTAAAACTTGTATGCATAAAGAGTCAAAGTTTACGCATGAATCTTGTATGCATAAAGAGTCAAAGTTTACGCATAAATCTTGTATGCGTAAAGAGTCAAAGTTTACGCATGAATCTTGTATAACGTTACGCGTAAATCAATACGCGTAAAGGAAATACGCCAAGCCAAAGTAGACTTGCGTAATCCAGATTCACGCTGACACGAATGATCGTGGGCGTAGAGCTCGATATTACACGGACACGTGAAAACGTAGGCGTAGAGAACCTCCAGAACTCTAAATTCATGAAACCTTCAATCTAAGCCAAAAATGGGAGTTGCACGAATCAAAATAGGTTATAACACAAATCCCAACAACCTGGAACGATCAAAACTTGAAAATAAGGAAGTTTGATAGATCAAAACTCCCAAAATTCGAAAATGGCAAATTTCTAGATCTACAAAAATAAAACTTTCAAAATGCAAAATGTCAAGTTCTAAACTATCTTAAAATCATGAGAGGAAGATATATGAACCATAAAAATGGGTTCTTATGTGGAAGCAAGATGCACTTGCCTAAGATCATGGTAGGTGGAGAGAGTTATGAGGAAGAAGAAGAGTAAATGAGAATGAGAAGTAATGAAGAGAGAGAAAGGGTTGGAATTTAAATGAAAATGATGGTAGGTAGGGTGTTGGGTTCATGATGAACCACCCAAACCCAAACAAACCAACCCAAGCCAAAATAAACCAAATAACCCAAGGGCAAAACAAAAGCAGAAAATAAAATACAGAAAAATAATTAGCATAAAATTAAAGAATTTAAATACAGAACAAATGCATGATAAATATTAAGTAAATACATTCAAGCAGTACACGTATTAAAATATGCATTCTGGGAATGGGGAGTGACAGGGAATCAATGGGATTCATGTTTAGCTTGGTGATTAGGGTTTTCGAACGTAATTGAATGATAAGTCTGATACCACATTCAATATATATATTTTTTTAAACTTAGTTTCAGTTGATAGTATGTTATATTGATGATTTCAAAGTATTTAACTGTGATTTAGGTTTAGTTCAATTCATGTGTCAAAATCTGAGAATGGATACACATGTTTAACTGAGTGGTGATTGGTTTGAATTTAGGATATAGTATATATGATATTGGCTTTTGTGAACCCCTTTTCCCTGTTAAATCCCTTTACTACAAACTGAACTGATATGAAATTAACCCTATAATACAAGCATGGACACACACATTTCTGTTAACTGTATACACTATATTACACTACCCTACATAGCATACCTTGACACTAGTTCACTTTGCCACCTCTCTCTATATATAATGTATATATATATATGATATTGGTCATGTGTGGATATGAAAGCAATTTATGAATGCATGAAATGCAACGAAGTATGCAAGTATAGGTTAATGCAATGCATGAATGGTATATATATATATACAATGTAAGGAATCCAAGTATGTTTGCATGTTAGCTATGATGCAATATAAGGACATGTATGAATGCAAGCGTATATACATATAAGGGATTTTGATAATGTGAATGATAGGCCTAGTATAGCCTTGTATATTTTCATTAGCCTATATATATATTTTTTCATTAGCCTATAAATATAAATATAAATATATATATATATATATATATTTATATATATATATATATATATATATATATATATATATATATATATATATATATATATATATATATATATATTATATTATATATATTATATTATATATATATATATTTATATATATATATATATATTTTTTTTTATATTTATATATATATATATATATATATATATATATATATATATATATATATATATATATATATATATATTTATATATATATATATATATATATATATATATATATGTATATATATATAATGTGACGAGTTATGCCTATAATATAAATGTGTGCCTTGTATACATTATGTGTATATATATGTAGGCATAATAGCCTATATATGATTTCCTATGTGTGAGCCTATATACATTGAGTATATATGCATATATATATATATATTATTTTTTTTGAAATATATATGATTGATAGCTTGTGTAGCTTTGTGATTTGTGTGAGTGCTAGACTAGCCTTGGTTAGGCTTAGTGAGACTTGATTGGACTAGGATTGACCTAGTTGACCTAGTTTGACTAGTGTAGTTGACCAGAGTTGACCAAGAGTTGACTTTGGCCTAGATGACCTAGAAATCATATAGAATGTATTGTAATCTTCAGTATTACCATTCTGGACATGTTGTGACCTGTGTTGCTCTGTTTAGGACTCATCTACTCTGTCTGGACATATATATTCATCGGATACTCAGGATACCAGACGAGTACATTCTTTGACCGTTTCATACTTGATAGGATTTACATTTATACTCTAGATTACTTTACTTGATGCTGCCACATTGTTAACACGGATTGGTACTATATGGATCCCTTCATGAGATGTTATCCCCCTCGGAAGCATCGGGTTACAGTATGTCATGTGCGTTTCACTTTCATCATGTACTCTGGTGCTTTCACCATTCATGTGCACTCTTGTGATTCATGTACTCTCATGTTCACAGAGCCCCCATGTATACATTTATGTGCACCCATTTATGGACTTTCATGTGATATCATGTGCAATAACAGAACCTGTCTGGATCCTTGTGTATTAATTGGGGTACGGGGGAGTATAAATGGTCATGTGAACAATTCTAAAGTAGTATACTCATGTACAAACTCTTAGATTACTCATGTGCAAATTCAAGCCGTTCACATGTCTATCTTGTACTCTACATCACTAGCCACTGTTAGTTCTTTACTTATAGTAGATATTTCTTTACAATCATCTCTTTTACTTCATATATTTTCCAGCATTTCATGTATCTTACTCTATAGCATATTTACATATCCTGTCATATTATGAACTGCATGAGATGTATTGTGCTCGCTCTCGTCATGATTGGACCTGTTGAAATATTAAGATGACATTGAGGAGTTCTGTCCTACATACTATAAAGCAGGCCTAGATGACACCTGTGAGCTAGACTCCCAGGAGGACCCAGCGCTTGCAGAGGACATTACCCCAGTAGTCTAGGCTAGTTAGCTAGACTAGTTATCTTACTTATTGTCTTATCTTGTTTTAAATACACTTTGTACTTATTGGGGATTTTATTATTCTGGATATTATTGAGTTGTTATCTTAGACACTTAGATTCTCTCTCTTATTTGTATTTCAATGTGGATTCAGATCTTATCTATCTATTTTATCGTACTTTCTACCTTAGCTGTGATTGAGTTGTACATTTCTATATTGTCCTCCATTCGGAGCGTATACATTGTACAGGTACCTTATAATTGTTAGGGTTATATACTAAAAGCATCACTTTTGTAGTAACTTTATTTCCTTAAATTTTGAATGAGAATCATATGGGCAAATGTTTGCATATTGTATTTGTTGCAAGTGTTAATGCAAATGTCTGATATTCTATATTGTAGATAATATGGTGTGTGGTGTCACACAGAAGATCATATTATCAGTTCCCTATGGAGTATATAAACAGTTCACAACCTAGATGGACTTGGACAATCTATTAGAAAGGTTGTAGTGTAATCTGGTATTAGTCTATCTTGACTATAGGTTTACACTAGTACACTTTGTGTGTATTGAACAGGACCACTTGAGGTTGTTCTCTTTGTACTGACTACATAAGAGAACAAACACATCCGTTATTATGGATGCTTGTGCTCTTAATCCGGATATAATAACGGACATATATATGCAGTGTGTATTACTTTGACTCATAAAAGAGTGAGATTCATTATGGATTAACAACCTCTATGAATTGGGTAATAACATTGTATGTATGATGGACTGTTGATTATAAATGGAATCCATGTCCCGATACATCGGGTTGATGATGTCCTCTTAAGGAGCTCATAAGGATTGTCATGTAAACCCTGCGGATGGAATATATCCGACATGAAAAATAAAGTTGAGCGGTACTACTTAAGGATAAAAGATGTCGAATCAATATAGTTTTCAGTAACTTGATTTGATCGACGGACATACGATATCTTAACATGGGGAGCCAAACGAGCATATAATAAAAGGAGCCCACAAACATAATTTGGGATTAGGAAGGTAGTGCAACAATAGCTCATTAGTGGACCGAGCTATTGTTAATGGGCCTGGATTATGTGTTCGGGCTGAACACGGGATATCCAGATCCGTTAGGAGGCCTAACCCTAATTTCTCCTCATGGTCCCTGCCATAGCCTATATATATCCTCTATTCTCTGGCCGCCAGATTACTGATCAGAAATCTAAAATTTTCTCTAAATTCGTGATTCACGTAAGGAGAGAAAGAGAGGGCTGCCAAGGAGAAGAAAAGGTTGGGAGATCGTCGCCCACACGACATCCAACTCGAGGAAGGAATACGTACAGAAGATCTTGGGGTCGTCCGCTCGAGATTGCCAGGAATTACTTGTCTCCTTTCCGCTGCAGGTATAATTCGTGAACCCTAGTTTCCGCCTATGAAGGATTAGAACACGTTTAGATCTGTTTTATTTTCTATCGATCAATACGCACACTAAAGGAAGGGTCCTGGGAATCTCCAGTTCCATCAATTGTTATCAGAGCCACTTTGGATCTACGTATTGATTGATACATCCATGTTGTCCAATAAAATATGCGCTGTGTAATAGTCGGTAGATGTAGATCTGTTCTAACTCGGTTTTACAGGCATCTTAGATCCAACTATTATGGTCCAATGCATATTTTTTTATTGTGTTATTTAAACCACGGATATGTCGTGGATATTGTTGTTGCTGTGGATGTAATTAAAATCACGAGGGTTGATCGTGCTTATTATTTTAATTTTTTTAATCTAGATTATGTGTGAACTCCTTCAGGAGGCATAGGATTGATGTAATTTTAATTATTTTTGATCAATCGTGATGGCGGTGGTGGCTATTTCTGACGCCGGACGAGATGCTGGTTTTAAGCAGTCCAGAGGCAGACACATGATTTTCGATGAAGGAATCGACAGCCAAAATCTATAAAAAAATCGAGACGCTGCCCCGAACCCCGCGACCTGACCGGGCAGGTCGAACCCCGAATAGATCTGCGCAGCGCCAGATTTTGGATTCGGATAGTTGAGGACGAAGCAGCAAAGATGACCATAATAGTTGGATATTTTCTCTTATTTTTATCATTTTGCTTTTTCTGATTATGCATGTTTATTATTGTGTGGTTGTTTTTTTTTTGAAAAACCAAGCCTACATTAATAATGGACAACATGGACGTAATATCAACTAGTATAAAAACCTTCATTGTTAAATAACTAAGTGGGAGAGGATATTTATTTAGTTTAAATCCTATGGTCTTCATTACTGGTTTGTAGGTGATGTAATTATACTTGCGTGTTGGCTATAGTGCTTTCCTCCATATCGGATGAGTATAATTATGGATCACCAGTACAAACTTCCTTAGGGATAATTGTAGAAAGTTACCTAGTATGTGTTCACTTCTCCATCTGAAGGAACTCATTACAAGGTAATGGACTTAGTATTAAGTAATGGTATACTCTTAAATACAAATAATGGTATCCTTCCCATCGGAGTCACTGCTATTATTTGTATGACCAGAGCAAGACCAACATATTAATTTTATTTGTCATAAAGTTATGTTAACATGATAGTAAAATTAATAAGAAAAACCTACTTGAACAAAGTTGAATTTGTATACGTCCACACTATCGTGGCATGCTAAATTCATGGTGTTCAAGGTGTTGGTGAATTTCTTATTATTGTTTTGAGGGAATCAATATTTAGTTAATTCAAAAAGTTTTTTTTGCCCTACATAATTTTATTTATGTGATTCTCAGGATTTCAAAAATGGGTTCTTTCAGTCCACTTATGGTGATTCTTAAAGAAAACAAACTTACTAGACCTAATTATATTGACTGGAAACGTAATTTGGATATTGTTCTGACTGCTGAGGAGTACAAATATGTACTTGTTGAGGAATGCCCACCTAAGCCTGATGCTAACTCTGATGAAGAGGTCAAAGAGGCTTATAAGAAGTGGAAAAAGGCAGATAAGATGGCGCGGTGTTACATTCTAGCATCTATGTCAAATGTACTGCAATATCAGCATCAGGCCATGGCCACTACTTATGACATGATGTATAACCTCAAGGAACTCTTCGAACATCAGAGTAGAGCAGCTAGGCAGTTTGCTATGAAATGTTTGATGAATACAAAAATGGCTGAGGGTACACCAGTAAGGGATCATGTTCTCAAGATGATGGGTCATCTGAATGAGATGGAGATCCTTGGAGCTGAAATCGATGAGGAATCCCAGGTCGATATCATTCTCGGGACTTTGCCTAAAAGTTTTGACAATTTTTGCCTTAATTACAATATGAACAAAAGGTTGTATAGTTTGGCAAAACTTGCAAAAGAGCTACAGGATGCTGAATCTCTCTTTAGGCAGAGTGGTCATATTTTTGTTTCTGAAAAGGCTTCTAGTTCTAAGCCAAAAGACGGTAAGAAGAAGAATAACATCCAGAAACAGGCAAACTAAGCAAAGAAGGGCATGGGACCTCAAGACGCAGTGAAAAAGCCGAAAGGCAAATGTTTCAAGTACAAAGGGTCAGGATATTGGAAGACTGATTGTCCACTTCTCAAACAAGGGAACAAATAAGGTATATCTCATTTACTAGTAGTTAAAACATATTTAGCGGTGTTATCTACCGGCACCTGGTGTGTAGATACAAGAGCCACTAATCATGTCTGCAATACATTGCAGGGGTTCCAGGAAACCAGACGGCTCAGTGATGGAGAGATATGCTTGTTCATGGGTGATGCTACAAAAGTATCGATCGTTGCATTAGAAGATGTTACTTTATCTTTTGGTAGAAATAAGTCTTTGACATTGAGAGATTGTCTTTATGCACCTTCACTTAGAAGGAATTTAGTTTTTGTTTCTATGTTAGTTAAGGATGGATATTCAGTTTATTTTAATGATAATATTGTTATTAGAAAGAATAAACATTTTATCTGTTCTGGTGCATTGGTTGATAATTTGTATGTCATTAATCCTATTTCGCCCACAATGCAACCTATGAAAATGAATAATATGTCATCTACTTAAATAAGAGAAAAGAACCTTCTTGTATGAACCAAACATATTTTTGGCACTTGCAATTGGGGCATATTAACCTAAGAAGGATTCAAAGACTGGTTGAATATGGACCTTTGAGTTCATTGGAAGTGGAGGCACTACCAGTCTGTGAATCCTGCTTGGAAGGTGAAATGACCAAAAGGCTTTTTACGGCAAAGGGGTATAGGGCCAAAGATGTGTTGGAATTGGTTCATTCTGATTTGTGTGGACCCATGACTATCCAAGCTAGAGGTGGCTTTGAATATTTTGTCACATTTATTGATGATTATTTAAGGTATGGATACATTTATTTGATGCGTCGTAGGTCTGAGTGCTTTGAGAAATTCAAAGAGTACAAGGCTGAAACGGAGAAACGTTATGGAAAATGTATCAAGTCATTACGATCAGATCGTGGTGGCGAGTACCTCTTTGGAGAGTTTAGGGATTATTTATCAGAGGCTGGAATTGCATCCCAATTGACTGCACCTGGAACGCCCCAACAGAATGGTGTAGCCGAAAGAAGTAATATAACTCTTATGGAGATGGTTAGATTAATGATGAGTTATTCGGATGTGCCAGATTCGTTTTGGGGATATGCCTTAGAGACTGCAGCTTATATTTTGAACTTGGTTCCTTCTAAGTCAGTACCTCTTACTCCCACAGAGCTGTGGATTGGACGTAAGCCTAGTCTGAAACATGTTCGCATTTGGGGTAGTCCAGCACATGTGTTGAATGAGAAAGCAGATAAGTTGGAATCTCGTACAGAAGTACGCTTGTTTGTAGGCTATCCAAGAGGAACAAAAGAAGGTTTATTTTATAGTCCTAAGGATCAGAAGGTCATTGTTAGCACCAATGCCCGATTCTTAGAGGAAGACTATGTGATGAACCATAAACCCACAAGTAGAGTTGTTCTAGAAGAACTGAAACGTGAGACACCAAGTACTTCAGTACCAATAGTACAAGAGGATGAACCACAAATAACTGCACAACGTGTCACAAATATTACACCATAATCAATAGTGCCTCGTCGTAGTGGGAGGGTTGTGATACAACCTGATAGATATATGTTCTTGGGAGAGTCGTCGGACTTCATCCTTGAGGAACAAGATTATGATCCCTGTACCTACAATGAAGCACTCCAAGATAAAGATACAGAGTCTTGGCAAAAAGCAATGATATCTGAAATAGAATCTATAGATTCTAATCAGGTCTGGAAGCTTGTAGAACCACCCGTTGGTGTAAAAGCCATTGGATGCAAGTGGGTCTATAAGAGAAAAAGAGGATCAGACGGTAAGGTTGAAACCTTTAAAGCTCGGCTTGTAGCAAAAGGTTTTACTCAAAGAGAGGGTATCGATTATGAGAAAACATTTTCTCCTGTAGCCATGCTTAAGTCTATTCGGATTCTTTTATCTATTGCAGCTCATCTCGATTATGAGATTTGGTAAATGGATGTCAAGACAGCTTTCCTTAATGGAAGTCTTGAGGAAGACATCTATATGAAGCAACCAGACGGGTTCATTGAAAAGGGCCAGGAGCATCTTGTTTGTAAGCTCAAGAAGTCCATTTATGGACTTAAGCAAGCTTCCAGATCTTGGAACATATGTTTTGATCAGATGATAAAATCCTATGGATTTGATCAATGTCAGGATGAATCATGGGTATACAGAAAGTGTGACGGAAATGTGGTAGTGTTTCTAGTACTTTATGTGGATGACATCTTGCTCATTGGAAACAATGTGAAGGTATTATCTGATGTAAGGGTATGGTTATCCAAACAGTTTGATATGAAGGACTTAGGAGAAGTAGGTCACATCCTTGGGATCAAAGTTCTACGAGATTACAAGAAAAGGATGTTGGGCTTATCCCAAGCTTCCTATATCGATATTGTACTAACTCGTTTTAGTATGCAAAATTCTAAGAAAGGTTTATTACCTTTTAGACATGGAATTGCTCTATCAGAGAAGCAGTGTCCGAGGACACATAAAGAGATAAAGAACATGAAGGCAGTTCCTTATGCTTCAGCAGTAGGAAGCTTAATGTATGCAATGCTATGTACGAGACCAGACATCTGCTTTATCGTAGGCATGGTCAGCAGATATCAGTCTAACCCAGGACAAGAGCACTGGACTGCTGTAAAGCATATTTTGAAGTACCTTAAAAGGACTAAAGAGTATATGCTAGTTTACCAGGCAGATAGTTTAGTTCCCTTGGGGTATACAGACTCAGATTTTCAGTCAAATAGGGATTCCAGGAAATCTACCTCCGGTTATGTATTTACTTTGGGAGGTGGAGCCATTGTGTGGAGGAGTATCAAGCAAAAATGTATTGCTGATTCCACCATGGAAGCCGAGTATGTGGCAGACTCTAAGACAGCCAAAGAAGCGGTTTGGCTCAAAAACTTTCTGTTGGACTTGGATGGGGTACCTAGTTTGCCTAAGTCTATTACACTTTATTGTGATAATAGTGGTGCAGTTGCAAACTCGAAGGAACCACGAGCCCATAAGACAGGCAAACACATTGAGCGCAAGTACCACCTGATACGAGATTTCGTAAAGAAAGGGAAAGTTGCTGTGATCAAGATAGCATCAGCCGATAACCTAGCTGATCCCTTTACAAAGAGCTTACCAGCTAAGGCTTTTGACAGTCATATTGAGGGAATGGGAGTCAGATGTGTAGCAGCATGGCTTTAAGTATAAGTGGGAGATTTGTAACAGTATACTGAAAAGCAATGCTTTGAGTATAAGTAGGAGATTGTTAGGGTTATATACTAAAAGCATCACTTTTGTAGTAACCTTATTTACTTAAATTTTGAATGAGAATTATATGGGCAAATGTTTGCATATTGTATTTGTTGCAAGTATTAATGCAAATGTCTGATATTCTATATTGTAGATAATATGGTGTGTGGTGTCACACAGAAGATCATATTATCAGTTTCCTATGGAGTATATAAATAGTTCACAACCTAGATGGACTTGGACGATCTATTGGAAAAGTTGTAGTGTAATCTGGTATTAGTCTATCTTGACTATAGGTTTACACTAGTACACTTTGTGTGTATTGAACAAGACCACTTGAGGTTGTTCTCTTTGTACTGACTACATAAGAGAACAAACACCTCTGTTATTATGGATGCTTGTGCTCTTAATTCGGATATAATAACGGACATGTCACCCTCACTTTTCCAAGTTAGGGGTAAAATGGTAATTTTCCATTTTATAATATTTTTGAGAATTTTATTTCATGAATATTAATATTTAATTATTATAGGAGTCGGGTTCGAATTTTATCGCATTCCGAGTTAATTCGGGACTCCGGGGAATTTCAACTTGAGTCGTAATTAGCATGTTAATTAGCCATGGCCCACCAAACTAAACTTTTAGGATTAGGAGTTTGGACTAATCCCATATGAGTATCTAAGCTTAATTATGATTTTTATTTAATTTTAGCAACTTCCGAAACCAATTTTGGGACTTAACTTAGCCTAGAAGCTAGGGAGGGGCAAACTTGTAATTACAAGTGCCCCTACCTTTGACCACCATGGCTGGTCATATAGTCCACCCCCTCCACCTCTCCTTTCTTGTTCACTAAGTCTTCTTCTTCTCTCTTCATTTCTTTCTTCCAACTCCTTCTTCTTCCTCCAAATCTTCATTTAGGTAATCCTTTAAACTCTCATTTAAATTCTTCTATTTCATTTATTCTTTCACATAAATTATAGGGGAGACCATTCTCTACAAGTTGACCCTAGATTTGATAGGTTTCCCTAAAATCTAGTTTAAGGATTATTTATGGTTTTATCCTTTTAGAGTGGTATATATATATATATATATATATATATATATATATATATATATATATATATATATATATATATATATATATATATATATATATATATATATATATATATATATATATATTTGGTATATGTATATATATATATATATATATATATATATATATATATATATATATATATATATATATATATACATATATATATATATATATATATATATATACATATATATATATATATATATATATATATACATGTGTATTTGTGTGTCTATATTTATATATATAGATATGTATGTGTGTATTTGTCTATAAGTATGTGTGTGTCCATGTGAGAGAGTGTGTCCATGTGTGTGTGTGTGAGTGTCCATATATATATAGATACACATAAGTGTGTGTGTGTCTATGTATATATATATACATTTATATATATATAGATATGTATAGATATATATATATGTGTGTGTGTCGTCATGTGTATATATGTGTGTGTATTTGTATGTGTAGAGAGGGAAGGGAATGAGGAAATGTATGTGAGTGATATATATATGTGAGAGTGATAGAGAGGAATTAGAAGAGAATTAGAGAGATCGAGAGGTAGATTAGAGAGGTTTATAGAGGAAATTAGAGAGGGAGAAGAGTGGGAGAATGGAGGAATTTGTGAAGGGGAAAGGGGGGACACCCACAGCAGCTAGGGGGCTGTTCCCCCCCCCCCCCCCCAAAACAGCCCCCACAGCAGCAACAACATAGCCATAGCAGCAGCAGCAGCAGCAGTAACAGCCATTGCAGCAGCAGTAAACCCCCATTTAGGCCCCCTTTTTGACCCCCAAATCAACCTATAGATACCCCTATATATATACCCATATATATACATATGTATACCTATATATAGCCCTATATAACCCTAATTAGCCCACTAAATAATCCCCCAAAGATTGTCCCAACATGGTGTGAAAAGTGAGAGTTGAATGAGTGAATGAGAGGGTGAAAGGTTAAGTTAGGATTTGGTGATAGGGTGAATTTGAGTTCCGTGATTCGGAACGCGTCGAAACTTGGAGGGGACTTAGCAAATGTGATTTAGATTTTGTGGGTAGGCTTCGGAGTTGGAATCGGAGTTGCGTGTGGGTTCGGGGAGACGGTATCGTACCGTACCATTCCGTATCTTGAAATATTCAAGATAACGGGTAAACGGGCGATACGGACCGTAAGATGGACTGGATGTCCACTTACCCTAGAAAACTTGGTAGGTAATGGTTGTATAGGATAGTACCCTACTACCCTAGGAAGCACGGAGTGGAATTCCTAAGGAAAGGCCACTTGGCGTCAAGTTAGAACGGTTTAAGGGTAAATGTTAAGGGGTAATCGGGTAATTTCGAGATACGGAGTTCGGGTAGTCGGATTGACTTAAAACTTGGGTGGCATGTTGGGTACACCATACAAATGTCATATTTGAGACGATTTTAGCTCGGTTGACCCAGAGTTGACTTTTTACCCAAAAGTCAATCGTGAGTCAACACCTTGTCTAGATTTGACCAAATCCAAACCAGAGTTGACCAGTTGACCAAAAGTCAATTGTTGGTCAACATTTGACCAGTTTGACCTAGGGTTGACCTAGAGTTGACCAGAGTTGACCAGGGTTGACCAGTTGACCAAAAGTCAACTGTAGGCCAACTCTTGACCCCGTTTGACTTTCTTCGACTTGTTTTGACCTGTGATGACTGGTATGACCTAGGGTTGACTTGGTCTTACTTAGATTGACTTGATATAACTTGATTTGACCTAGATTGACTTGACAGGACTTAGTGTGACTCAGTGAGATCTAGTTTGACCTAGAATTCATATCATTCATTGTGAATCATTCTTAACTTTGTTAAACCAAAATTAACATGCAATATCTCATCTTTAGGTTTTTGATTATCGCTCTGAGCATTGATATACCCTACATCTCAGGACAGTAGGCGAGTACATTCACTGATAGTTTTCATTGTCTTGATATCTGCTATTTCCGATTCAGTTGTAGTGTCTTACTCGATTCCAGTCACGATAGTTCACGGACTAGTATACGTTGGATCATGACATGAGATGTTGTTCCTGGATTTTCTTGGTATATATGTACATTTTGTCATATCCCTATTTTAGAAATAGGTATATGACTGTATTTCGACTGTATTTCGTATTTTGGAGGATTTTAATTTTTGGGGTGTATTTAAAATTTTTATTATTTTATTGGAGGTGATTTTGCCCTCATTAATTATTTGTTATTAATTAATTTCATGATCCTAGTCTACCCTCCAAAATATCTACTCCCCCTCTCTCTTGTCATTTCACTCCCTCACATCATCTCTCTCTCCTCCCCCCCTACCTAACCCTCTCACTCACTCAACCGAACCCCCTCCCCCTTTCTCTCAGCACTCCACTCTCCCCCCCTACTGGAGCAGAACCCCCTCTCCCCCTCTCTCTCGTCGTCCCCGGCCAGCTCCGGCCACCACCGCCACCATCACCCCCAGCACTTCCCACCGCCGCCACCTCCGTCTCTCCCTCTCTTGCTGTTCCCGGCGCCCGCCACCACCGCAGCTGCCCCCTTTCTCCTCCGGCCTCCTGAGCGCCGCCGGCGCCCTCGTCTCCGCCGCCACCACCATCGTCCTCTTCTCCTCCTCCTCCTCCGCCCCCTCTTCCAGGAGCCGCGTCGCCGTCATCTCCGCCCTCTCCTCCGCGGCCCCCGGCCTCCCTTTGTCGCGACCACCACCACTCGTGGCCGCCGCCCTCTTCCCGGCCTGCCTGGTCGGAGCTCCTCCTCCTGCTGCCGTTCTCCTCTGCCGCCGGGAGCCCCCGACCCGACTTGGCCGAGCTCCACGACGGCCTCCGTCTCCTCCGCCCTTCTTCTTCGGCCAGCAGCGCCGCCCCGACTTGGCTCCTGCTGCTGACCACCCTCCCCCGCTGGTGGTCCGACCCGACCCGACCTGGCCGAGACCCCCTCTGGTGAGCTCCGCCGCCCTCCTCTCTCTCCTCCTCGGGCTGTGAGCTCCTCGGGGAGCGAGCCCCTCGATCCGCGTGCCTCGGGCAGCGTGCTGCCTCGAGCAGTGCGCTGCCTCGTGCAGCGTGTTCCTCGGGCAGCGCACCCTCGGTTGGTGCGCTTCCTCGTATTTTTGGGTCGTGTGCACCTCGGTGTACGTGTCGCCTTGTTTTGCGTGTACCTCGATTCGCGTGTTGCCTTGGGCAGCGGGACGCCTCGAGCCCCGCGCTGTCTCGGGCACCGTACCACCTCGATTTGTGTGTTGCCTCGATCCTCGTGTCTCGGCCTTTGTGCCTAACTTGTGACCCGTGCCGCCTCGATTTACGTGCACGTACCGATTTACGTGCCGTATTAATTTGCGCGTAATATTGTATCTTGTGTTGCCTCGGTTTGCGTGCTCGCTCCGATTGGCGTGCTGCATTGGTCTCTGTGTCGTCTCGATATACGTGCACGTCTTGATTTACGTGTACGTTTCTGTTTCTTGTTCGTCTCAATATTCGAGTCATCTCGATTCTCGTGCACGTCTCGATATACGTGCGCGTCTTGGGTTGCGTGCCCGTATCGGTCTGCGTGCCTCAGTTTCCGTGCCAGATCCCTGCGCTGCTTGCGGGACCCGCACGGTATAGCCTTCTGCCATCTCTTGTGATTATTCTATTATTTTATTATTTAATTCTAATGATTGTTTATTATGTATTCTGAGGACCTCGATGGACGTGCTAGCTTGGATCCAGATCGCCGAAGACTTGCTTACCTAGCCGAGCTCTCTAGGCAAGTATCCCTTGCTCATCGACGGCTCTTGCCCTCTCTCCTAGATTTTATTGCATTTAATTAATTTGTACTTGTAAATTGTATAATTATGATTAGTGTAGCCTAGTAGTAGAACTGCCATGATGATAACTTAGGATAGCTTGGTTCGATACCGGTTTACGACCGTATCGGACAACTCGGACGGGTCATCCACACCTCCGAGGACACGAGCACGACTCACACGTATAGATTGTCCCCATATGCCCCGTGTCCGACTCGCGGTCGGGTACGGCTTGGCAAACTACTCTTGTGGCGGTGTTTGTGCTTGGGTTAGGAATTTATGGACATGTGTTGTGGTGCGCCCTGCGAGGCGGTTATCTTATTAGTATGCATGTTGGCTTGGCGCCCAGTACGCAATGTAGCGCTGCTGGAGACCGGGACTTAGTGGTCTCGGGTTCGAGAGGTTTCCAGTATGCATCGTAGTGCTACTGGAGGCCGAGACTTAGTGTTCTCGGCTATCGACTTGTTTCCAGTACGCATCGTAGTGCTGCTGGTAGCTGAGACTTAGTGTTCTCAGTCTGCGATTCTGTGATTCTGCGGCGGGTTGCGCAGAGTGGATTTTAGCCCCAATTTGTAGGGTGCTCCCGTCCAGAATACAAAGGAGACTCTGCCGAATTTTTTCAGAATTCCCGGTTGGGAATTTGGTCGAAGGATTGGGCAGTGCCATTCCTTTGGTTTGCGGGACTGAACTCATACATATTCTTCTTGGTATAGCATCCCTGATCTCATTGCCTGCTAGGTAGACTCCCGACTAGATTAGTCGCCTAGCATCTTGACTTGTCTTGTCCGCCGAATTGTGTAAGGAGAGCGGTTCTACTCGGGTGAGGGTCTGCAACCCTGGTCCTTGTTTGGTTTAAGGGTTGTGGATCTGATCCAGAGTGGTTCACGCAATTCTTGCCTTTTCGACGGTATCACCCATTGGACTCTTGACTCGTGATTCTTTCTTTAGATGGTGTTCTAGTTTAGTTTGTTATCTCATTGTCTGTCCTGTCCGTCGGATTGTGTAAGGAGAGTGGTTCTACTCGGGTGAGGGTCTGCAACCCTGGTCCTTGTTTGGTTTAAGGGTTGTGGATCTGATCCAGAGTGGTTCACACAATCCTTGCCATCATCCGACGGCGTTGATTAAGTGCTGACCCGTGTGTTGGGATTATGATCTGATTCGAGGATTGACTATGAGGAGATATGATATTGAGATAATGATTATGGTAGACTAAGTGGATTCTTAGACAGTGTTGCTAGTTCTTTGGTGATGTTCTAATTTGATCAGATATGTCTTTGAGGACTTTTGGATTTTGGATACTGGTGCGAGTGTCTCGCGGAACGAGGAAGATATCGAGGGTATTATTATATGATTTTTACTCGACTTTCCAAACGCCCAATCCGGTACCTTTGTGTATTCCGGTAGTTAGAGAACCTGGTTGATTGCTGTGTCTTGGTAGTTGAGGGGCTTGTTTTCTAGTGGCTTGTGATCATTGTCTAGGAGGATTCTTGTGAGTCTGAGGGCCTAGCATTGTTAGGGGGAATGAGATTGGTACTTGGTGGTTGTCTTTATTGACGTGATATTCGCTCCCTCATGGATGGGAGACACTTGATAGATTGATTTGGTGGATAGACCGACTTGATGATTGGAGCTGTAGGCTCCCATATATGCTTGAGATGTTATTATAGTAGAGGTTCTGGTCTTGTACTTGACCTGATATCCATGCCACGATGTGGGCAGATAACTTCTTGTGACTGACAGAGTTGTCCTTGTCCCAGACCTGACTACCTGTATCCGTGCTATAAGTCCAGCTTACCCCGTGAGATACTGGCCCTGACCTTGCACTGCGGTGCCCTTTGTCTATTGGCACTTTGAGGTGCTACTTCCATGATTATATGGCATTGCGATGCCATCTTGATATTCTGGCTATATTATATGATTACCTGCACGGGTATCTGGTAGTTGGCCTATAGTTTTAGCGTGGTTAGGATTGCTTACTTGCTTGTTGCATAACACTAAGGATGGATCACAACTGGGACTATAGGTGCCGAGGCTGATTCTTACTTAGCGTTCTCGTACTGAGGTACGACATCTAGGAGGATGAGCATGTGACCACGGCATGTGATTCCGGATAAATGTAGGGTTAATCTAGACAACTAAAAATAGTAGAAGCATTGGGAGGGAACGGAATCCCGAGATCGTGCATTACCGGCCGCCATAGGCTCGTCCTGACGCGTCGGGGTTGGCCGCCACGGATATGGCAGTATCCGACTACTATATGTACTCCTGCTTAGCACGGTGGCCTTCCGAGGGACCGTGCATACCTACCTGCTATGTGTTATTTGGCCTCGCTAGCCCTTGCGGGATATAGCACGATCTGAGGATTCCTATATTGCATTGTTGGGGTAACCCAACCACCACATAGACAGCCGTAGACATTTGAGTGGCCGCTTATTTACATGATTGTTTGGCTTGTTGCTTGCTAAGCTGGCTGGCACGTAACGCTGTCCCGGTACAGTAATTCATTTCTTTGTTCTTGTTTGATGTAGGGATGGGTTACTGTTCCGATGACAGACTACGATCTCCAGTTAGCGATACAGGCATTAGTGTATGTTAGGATGATTGTGATGATTATTGAGTTACTTTTGGGAATAACTGAGGAACATGGACTATCGTGGTGCATGATCCAACCCATGTTCTTGTTTGATTGTTGGGTTGGTTATTGTGCTACGATAGGCTAATTGACCGAGGTTACGACCAGAATACTTTTAGTTGTTGGATTGTTATCGTGCGTTGGTACCGCACGATCTCTTACTTCATTTACTATTTTTAGATGCTATTTCTGTTATATTATATCCTGCTGGTTTTCTTCGCCCGTCCTTGAGCCTTCCTTTCTGGTACTTGCTACGGTTAGCCTGACCAACCCTGGATTGTTCCCAGATTGCCTGTGACCGACCATGTGGATCTTCCAGACTTGACTTGGTGGACGTGCTTCAGTTCCTGACCATGAGGGAACTGTGTGGGAAGGTATTCTTGTCTACATTATTTCTTATTGTAGACTCTCTGATTATCATATGAGTATTTCCTATTTTTCATATGATTTATCTCTCTTATCGTTATTTCATTGATTATTGCCTGTGGATAAGAGATCAGATTTAGGCCATAGACTGCTTGCATGCTAGGATACCCAGCAAGATTGACAGCCACGATCGCCGTATGACGTTTTATACCTCATACGGAGTAGCTGGCCTAGTCCGTCCCCGTATTTTGGTACTGGGGCGTGACAAGGTTTTAGTGGTGGCCCATGCAGGTCTCGTTTTGAGATATTGTTGGGTATCACATGATTGTTGATCTCAGTCCACTATTTCTTGGGATTCTAACTTGCTACACTTGCCCTTCGCTCCCTTGAACTGGTGAATTGGTCCCCATCTCTACCTGGACCTATTTTGCTTTGCCCTGTCTCATTTGTTGTTATCTACCCCTGATCCTTGTTTGATCGATGTGATCCTATAGTTGGTCATGTCGATCGTTTTATCCGATGAGATGTCATCTTATCTCCATCGTTGGGTTACTTGATTATCTGTCTTGGGTTCTGTACTCTCTACCAGTGTTTCACCTTGGTTGATTTCTTGTTGTCCCTTTCGTGCGTTGACTTCGTGTTGACTTAGTATCATTATCGCCCTCTTCGAGCGTTGGCTGGATTGCTGCGGAATGAAGATTCCATTTGGACTATGAGATTGGATATTTTAACATTTGTTGAGTATCCAGTGGATGTTCTTGTATGAATTCAGCTCCTTTGATTCGGGATATTTTCGGACTCATGATTATCTATTTCAGATATTATTATGTTTATAGATATACTTTCTATACATTACATTTTGATATGGATCCTTGGTTTGGAGTATTTTCTACGGATATGGAGTATTTTTCTAGAAAAGCTATCTTGTGGTTATTATTGAAAATATTTTTGGATGTGTGTTACGATTCACCTGGATTTTGGATTTTGATGGTTTTCTAGGACTTGATATATTGTTGGAGATTTTGTGATTTTAGTGATTCGGATGTTTGGGTTATGGATTTGATTCGTTTTGGGTATTTGTCAAGAGTACCGGGTGACCCTAGTATACCTTGACGGCGTGGTAACGAAAGTTGCAGCCGCTCGATTATAGTGTCCTGATGCATCTTTTGCAGCCATTCCGGATGGCGCGGCACGGAATGATCATGACACACATTTTTCGGATATTAGGAACTACGGTCATCGGTTCGAGACAGATATCCTGTATTTTATGATTTGTGAGGATTTTTATACAATTGGGATTTTACGTTTTTGGACATTGTTTTCGAGATTTTGTACTTGTTTTGATTCATGGGGTTATTTCGTGCATGTGAGATTTTGCCTTTTCGAGATTGCTTCATTGTTTGGATTTACCTCACGAGTTGATTTATGTAGCCGTACATTGTTCTCCTTGATGTTTTCATATTTGAGATTTTGTTCATTTCCTGTTGTATTACTTGATTTCTGTAAGGTGGGTAGAGTTTTCATGGTACCTATATGTACTAGTTTTGAAAATCTTATACATGATTTCGAAATTTCGAGGACGAAATTTTTGTAAGGTGGGTAGGATGTCATATCCCTATTTTAGAAATAGGTATATGACTGTATTTCGACTGTATTTCGTATTTTGGAGGATTTTAATTTTTGGGGTGTATTTGAAATTTTTATTATTTTATTGGAGGTGATTTTGTCCTCATTAATTATTTGTTATTAATTAATTTCATGATCCTAGTCTACCCTCCAAAATATCTACTACCCCTCTCTCTTGTCATTTCACTCCCTCACATCATCTCTCTCTCCTCCCCCCCTACCTAACCCTCTCACTCACTCAACCGAACCCCCTCTCCCTTTCTCTCAGCACTCCACTCTCCCCCCCTACTGGAGCAGAACCCCCTCTCCCCCTCTCTCTCGTCGTCCCCGGCCAGCTCCGACCACCACCGCCACCATCACCCCCAGCACTTCCCACCGCCGCCACCTCCGTCTCTCCCTCTCTTGCTGTTCCCGGCGCCCGCCACCACCGCAGCTGCCCCTTTTCTCCTCCGGCCTCCTGAGCGCCGCCGGCGCCCTCGTCTCCGCCGCCACCACCATCGTCCTCTTCTCCTCCTCCTCCGCCCCCTCTTCCAGGAGCCGCGTCACCGTCATCTCCGCCCTCTCCTCCGCGGCCCTCGGCCTCCCTCTGTCGCGACCACCACCACTCGTGGCCGCCGCCCTCTTCCCGGCCTGCCTGGCCGGAGCTCCTCCTCCTGCTGCCGTTCTCCTCTGCCGCCGGGAGCCCCCGACCCGACTTGGCCGAGCTCCACGACGGCTTCCGTCTCCTCCGCCCTTCTTCTCCGGCCAGCAGCGCCGCCCCGACTTGGCTCCTGCTGCTGACCACCCTCCCCCGCTGGTGGTCCGACCCGACCCGACCTGGCCGAGACCCCCTCTGGTGAGCTCCGCCGCCCTCCTCTCTCCCCTCCTCGGGCTGTGAGCTCCTCGGGGAGCGAGCCCCTCGATCCGCGTGCCTCGGGCAGCGTGCTGCCTCGAGCAGTGCGCTGCCTCGTGCAGCGTGTTCCTCGGGCAGCGCACCCTCGGTTGGTGCGCTTCCTCGTGTTTTTGGGTCGTGTGCACCTCGGTGTACGTGTCGCCTTGTTTTGCGTGTACCTCGATTCGCGTGTTGCCTTGGGCAGCGGGACGCCTCGAGCCCCGCGCTGTCTCGGGCACCGTGCCACCTCGGTTTGTGTGTTGCCTCGATCCTCGTGTCTCGGCCTTTGTGCCTAACTTATGACCCGTGCCGCCTCGATTTATGTGCACGCACCGATTTGCGTGCCGTATCGATTTGCGCGTAATATTGTATCTTGTGTTGCCTCGGTTTGCGTGCTCGCTCCGATTGGCGTGCTGCATTGGTCTCTGTGTCGTCTCGATATACGTGCACGTCTTGATTTACGTGTACGTTTCTGTTTCTTGTTTGTCTCGATATTCGAGTCATCTCGATTCTCGTACGCGTCTCGATATACGTGCGTATCTCGGGTTGCGTGCCCGTATCGGTCTGCGTGCCTCAGTTTCCGTGCCAGATCCCTGCGCTGCTTGCGGGACCCGCACGGTATAGCCTTCTGCCATCTCTTGTGATTATTCTATTATTTTATTATTTAATTCTAATGATTGTTTATTATGTGTTCTGAGGACCTCGATGGACGTGCTAGCTTGGATCCAGATCGCCGAAGACTTGCTTACCTAGCCGAGCCCTCTAGGCAAGTATCCCTTGCTCATCGACGGCTCTTGCCCTCTCTCCTGGATTTTATTGCATTTAATTAATTTGTACTTGTAAATTGTATAATCATGATTAGTGTAGCCTAGTAGTAGAACTGCCATGATGATAACTTAGGATAGCTTGGTTCGATACCGGTTTACGACCGTATCGGACAACTCGGACGGGTCATCCACACCTCCGAGGACACGAGCACGACTCACACGTATGGATTGTCCCCATATGCCCCGTGTCTGACTCGCGGTCGGGTACGGCTTGGCGAACTACTCTTGTGGCGGTGTTTGTGCTTGGGTTAGGAATTTATGGACATGTGTTGTGGTGCGCCCTGCGAGGCGGTTATCTTATTAGTATGCATGTTGGCTTGGCGCCCAGTACGCATTGTAGCGCTGCTGGAGACCGGGACTTAGTGGTCTCGGGTTCGAGAGGTTTCCAGTATGCATCGTAGTGCTACTGGAGGCCGAGACTTAGTGTTCTCGGCTATCGACTTGTTTCCAGTACGCATCGTAGTGCTGCTGGTCGCTGAGACTTAGTGTTCTCAGTCTGCGATTCTGCGATTCTGCGACGGGTTGCGCAGAGTGGATTTTAGCCCCAATTTGTAGGGTGCTCCCGTCCAGAATACAAAGGAGACTCTGCCGAATTTTTCCAGAATTCCCGGTTGAGAATTTGGTCGAAGGATTGGGCAGTGCCATTCCTTTGGTTTGCGGGACTGAACTCATGCATGTTCTTCTTGGTATAGCATCCCTGATCTCATTGCCTGCTAGGTAGACTCCCGACTAGATTAGTCGCCTAGCGTCTTGACTTGTCTTGTCCGTCGGATTGTGTAAGGAGAGCGGTTCTACTCGGGTGAGGGTCTGCAACCCTGGTCCTTGTTTGGTTTAAGGGTTGTGGATCTGATCCAGAGTGGTTCACGCAATCCTTGCCTTTTCGACGGTATCACCCATTGGACTCTTGACTCGTGATTCTTCCTTTAGATGGTGTTCTAGTTTAGTTTGTTATCTCATTGTCTGTCCTGTCCGCCGGATTGTGTAAGGAGAGTGGTTCTACTCGGGTGAGGGTCTGCAACCCTGGTCCTTGTTTGGTTTAAGGGTTGTGGATCTGATCCAGAGTGGTTCACACAATCCTTGCCATCATCCGACGGCGTTGATTAAGTGCTGACCCGTGTGTTGGGATTATGATCTGATTCGAGGATTGACTATGAGGAGATATGATATTGAGATAATGATTATGGTAGACTAAGTGGATTCTTAGACAGTGTTGCTAGTTCTTTGGTGATGTTCTAATTTGATCAGATATGTCTTTGAGGACTTTTGGATTTTGGATACTGGTGCGAGTGTCTCGCGGAACGAGGAAGATATCGAGGGTATTATTATATGATTTTTACTCGACTTTCCAAACGCCCAATCCGGTACCTTTGTGTATTCCGGTAGTTAGAGAACCTGGTTGATTGCTGTGTCTTGGTAGTTGAGGGGCTTGTTTTCTAGTGGCTTGTGATCATTGTCTAGGAGGATTCTTGTGAGTCTGAGGGCCTAGCATTGTTAGGGGGAATGAGATTGGTACTTGGTGGTTGTCTTTATTGACGTGATATTCGCTCCCTCATGGATGGGAGACACTTGATAGATTGATTTGGTGGATAGACCGACTTGATGATTGGAGCTGTAGGCTCCCATATATGCTTGAGATGTTATTATAGTAGAGGTTCTGGTCTTGTACTTGACCTGATATCCATGCCACGATGTGGAGAGATGACTTCTTGTGACTGACAGAGTTGTCCTTGTCCCAGACCTGACTACCTGTATCCGTGCTATAAGTCCAGCTTACCCCGTGAGGTACTGGCCCTGACCTTGCACTGCGGTGCCCTTTGTCTATTGGCACTTTGAGGTGCTACTTCCATTATTATATGGCATTGCGATGCCATCTTGATATTCTGGCTATATTATATGATTACCTGCACGGGTATCTGGTAGTTGGCCTATAGTTTTAGCGTGGTTAGGATTGCTTACTTGCTTGTTGCATAACACTAAGGATGGATCACAACTGGGACTATAGGTGCCGAGGCTGATTCTTACTTAGCGTTCTCGTACTGAGGTACGACATCTAGGAGGATGAGCATGTGACCACGGTATGTGATTCCGGATAAATGTAGGGTTAATCTAGGCAACTAAAAATGGTAGAAGCATTGGGAGGGAACGGAATCCCGAGATCGTGCATTACCGGCCGCCATAGGCTCGTCCTGGCGCGTCGGGGTTGGCCGCCACGGATATGGCAGTATCCGACTACTATATGTACTCCTGCTTAGCACGGTGGCCTTCCGAGGGACCGTGCATACCTACCTGCTATGTGTTATTTGGCCTCGCTAGCCCTTGCGGGATATAGCACGATCTGAGGATTCCTATATTGCATTGTTGGGGTAACCCAACCACCACATAGACAGCCGTAGACATTTGAGTGGCCGCTTATTTACATAATTGTTTGGCTTGTTGCTTGCTAAGCTGGCTGGCACGTAACACTGTCCCGGTATAGTAATTCATTTCCTTATTCTTGTTTGATGTAGGGATGGGTTACTGTTCCGATGACAGACTACGATCTCCAGTTAGCGATGCAGGCATTAGTGTATGTTAGGATGATTGTGATGATTGTTGAGTTACTTTTGGGAATAACTGAGGAACATGGACTATCGTGGTGCATGATCCAACCCATGTTCTTGTTTGATTGTTGGGTTAGTTATTGTGCTACGATAGGCTAATTGACCGAGGTTACGACCAGAATACTTTTAGTTGTTGGATTGTTATCGTGCGTTGGTACCGCACGATCTCTTACTTCATTTACTGTTTTTAGATGCTATTTCTGTTATATTATATCCTGCTGGTTTTTTTGCCCGTCCTTGAGCCTTCCTTTCTGGTACTTGCTACGGTTGGCCTGACCAACCCTGGATTGTTCCCAGATTGCCTGTGACCGACCATGTGGATCTTCCAGACTTGACTTGGAGGACGTGCTTCAGTTCCTGACCATGTGGGAACTGTGTGGGAAGGTATTCTTGTCTACATTATTTCTTATTGTAGACTCTCTGATTATCATATGAGTATTTCCTATTTTTTATATGATTTATCTCTCTTGTCGTTATTTCATTAATTATTGCCTGTGGATAAGAGATCAGATTTAGGCCATAGACTGCTTGCATGCTAGGATATCCAGCAAGATTGACAGCCACGATCGTCGTATGACGTTTTATACCTCATACGGAGTAGTTGGCCTAGTCCGTCCCCGTATTTCGGTACTGGGGCGTGACACATTTCCTGCCTTGTTTCCTGTACTTGTATAGACATCGATTCCTGAGAGGGAGTAGCTATCCTCTTAGAGAATCCCGTGTCATGACGTGTCATGTCCAGGTCCATTATACTACTCGGTGATGGAGAATTATTAGGAGTTATTTGATCAAAGCCCCATGTCACTATTTTGCTTGCGCCACCCTCACCTCACGTAGGGTGTAGCAGATACCTCCATATCCATGTTATCCAGGTTGGCCGGCATGACTTTCCGTTGAGGTCACCGCGGATTGCCGGGCCAAGTGGATAACCCTATCATGTTTCCCTTGCTGATCACATAACGCTCTAATAATTCAAGGCACATTTTATATTTACTTTATCTTATCATATATCCTGCTCTGTTCTATATTCAGTATTTTCTTACCATGCTATGATATTCAGTTACTCACATGTTTTATATGCCTCTATGATGTACCTTGATTTGGAGACTAAGTTCTGCTCGGGAGAAGGGTTACAACCCTGGTCCTTGTTTGGTTTAAGGGTTGTAACTCAGCTTTCGAACGGTTTCTAAGTCTTCATATATCTTTGTCTTGTATTTTATTATACTGTCTCTTATAGAATTTGTCAATTCACATGGAACTGCTGTTAGTGCTTGTACTTGCTCATTTTTCTGACAGGATATCATTATGATATATTATAGATGACTCTGAGGCAGACTGCTCGACCTATTATGGGATCGAGTCAGATGGAGTAGCCCAGGACCGTGGCCTTATAGTAGAGCCACTAGATTTTGTACTCCCGAAGTAGTGTAGATTAGCTAGGTTTGACTGGACTGCGATCCAGCTAGTATTATCAGACTGTAGCTTCTATGTTATATTTTGAGACCCTGTGATGTTGTATATATCTGGGCTTGTGTTGTACACTGGACTTATTTACTATTTCATCTATCATATATTTTCTTTTCGTGCTATCTATCCTAGTTTGTTTTTGTGATTGAGACTGTATTGCTATGTCACCTCCATTCGGAGTGTATATACTGTACAGGTACCTTTATACTGTTTAGTATAGTTTTGTAGACAACCTAGACAGCGTTCTCCTGCCGATGCTGCGGCGTAGGCTGGACGTAACTACGTACTCGTGCCCCTAATCAGGGTGCTGGTCGTGACATGTTTTTGTGGTGGTCCAAGCAGGTCTCGTGTCGTAATTAGTACGATCTCGTAATAGTGCTCGACTTAGAGTACTAATTACGAGCCTGCGATTAGGACGTAGGACCTATGATTTGATAGGAGTT
>JANAVB010003410.1:65000-76967 GCA_029216955.1 Iris pallida
AGTGACCCGTAGTGGTGCACTCCTGACATGAGTAACCTGACATGACCTGACAGTGGCCCGTCGTGGCGCACTCCTGACTAGTGTACTTGACCTGATAACCTGACATGTTATATCTTGAATAGCTGTTGCGACGGCTACCTGACATGACATGACCTGACAAGAATATATTTCCTGGACACCGTGGGTGATTGTGCTTGTATAAATAAACCAGTCCAGTCTTGCATCATGTCTAGGATGGGACTCCTGAGTACCACGGTCAGGAGTACCTACTAAAATGGACTAAGGCTGATAACTAGAATAACACAGTAGTCATGAAGAGATTTCCTAGCTACAGGCAATCCCGTTACCTGGGCGCGCCTGGGATCTGTAGCCTGCCGTCGAGTAGGGCACATTTCCAGCACACTGTCATATGTTGCACCCTTCAAGCTACTTAAGGGTACACGCGTTTCCTGGACGATGTACCCACCTGAATTCAACCCTAATCTTTCGACCTGGGTAACCTGGAGGGTCTGCAGGGCTTGTGGCTGTGGAATAATCTCGCTGTATCTTGTTAGTAATTAGGCTTGTGACAACCCTAGTTAGTTAAAGTATCAAGCCGTAATTCTTGCTTGGCCGTGGAATGATTGGATGGAGTCTAACCGGTCTAGTCTTGCCCTGATCCTGTTCCAGATTATTGAATGACCAGAATGCTTGTATTTATTTTACCGATAAATGGTAAGAATTCCAAGTTCTGTTCAGACGAAGGGTTACAACCCCGGTCCTTGTTTGGTTTACGAGTTGTAACCTAGCTATCTGAATAGTTTCATGGTTATCTTGTCGTATATCATCCTGGCATATTTTTCTTATTTCCAGTTTTTACCAGTTATTTATATTTACTGTCTTTTATTATATTATTTATAT
This sequence comes from Iris pallida, assembly GCA_029216955.1. Lineage (NCBI taxonomy): Eukaryota > Viridiplantae > Streptophyta > Magnoliopsida > Asparagales > Iridaceae > Iris > Iris pallida. The sequence continues at coordinate 65,901 of JANAVB010003410.1, forward strand.
TCCTGTGCTGATTGCTGGTTTTAGTTCTTAAGTGAAGCCTCCTTTGTGGCACTTGCTCTTTCTGGGGTCTGACCCAGCTGGTTTTGTGTGGCCAGATTTTGGAGCAGCTCCAGAGGATCTACCGACCTTCCAGCCAGATGGTGGCCACTAGACGGAACCCTGGCAACGAGTGGGTTATTTTTGGCTCTCCCGCTCTATTGTAAAATTATTCTTTTGAGGCGTTTAGCCGACGAGCACCTGTTTAGCTCGACTGCATTTACTTACTGTCTGCCTACGGGCTGTAACATGATTAACAGATCCTAGGGTTGATCATGTATGACTAAACTCTTGCTAGTCCTAACATTTTGTAACGACTAGCTTCATGATCAACTGAATATATAATGTTTGGGACGCCTTACTATTGTATATTTAATGATCATACATCTTGTGACTTTTACTTACTTGCTTGTGATTGAGACACTAGACTTGATTCATGACCTTAAGAGACTGTTGGCTTGTAGTTAAACCCTCATGTATCTAGACAGCCGTGACCGTATAGCGAGATGGATTCCATTTCATATACGTAGCTGGCTATGTCTGTCCCCGCTCTCCAGTATTCTGGTTCTGGGGCGTGACATGGTTTAAGTGGTGGCCCATGCAGGTCTTGTAAATCAAGATATGTGAGGGTTTACCGAATAGATGTCTCAATCAGTATTCGTCCTTGATCTCTGCTCGTATCTTCTGAATCCCTGGATCCTTGTCCTGATCATATGCTTGTATCGTTGATCTGTCTTGGTCCTTCCTTATTGTTCCCTATGTCGTCTTCTTCAGCGGCATTGTTCGTGGTCCTACCGACCAGTAAGGCGGAGCACCTCCCGCGGACCAGCAGCAACCCGGGGATCAAGTCCAGCACTCCGGAGTAGCCTCCAGAGTCGAGCCTATTGGAGAAGAGCCCCCAGTCCAGCCAGTTCAGCCTGCCGAGCCTGATGATGGCACTTTGGTAGGACTCGTCAGGACTTTGATAGCTTCCCAAGACCGACGTGGAGATGCCTTGCAACAGGCAGTGGCGGATGCCTTGACCCGGGGTGGTCATCAGGGTAATAGCGCGGCCAACAGCTTCAAGCGCTTGAACCCTCCATTCTTCGACGGTAGTGAAGATGCTATCGTCGCAGATGCTTGGCTTCAGGACACAGAGGTGGTTCTAGAAGCAGCCAAGACCCCAGAGAATGAGAAGGTAGCCGTGGTGCGCTTGCAGCTATTAGATCTTGCCCGCAGCTGGTGGGCAGCGCAGGCCGTTGGATTAGCAGCACCCATTGCTTGGGCAGTGCTCAGAGAGAGATTCCAGACCAAGTATTTCGATGCCGTGGCTCGGTATGATCTGCAGACGAGGTTTACCAATCTGAAGCAAGGTGGCAGGACGGTCGACGGATATGCGGCCGAGTTTTCCAGACTCAGTCGGTTTGCTCCCACCCTGGTGGCAACCGAGTATGATCGAGCCCAGCGGTTCCAGCAGGGACTTCACCTGGAGATTTTGTTAGCAGTCGAGCAGTTTGAGCATCAGCGAGGACGAGCGATTTCCCGGATCGGGACGTGACAAGTTGGTATCAGAGCTGTTCCATCCTTTGGACCGTGCGTGAATCTCTTTGACCCTCAGTTGCTTCGCTATCGAATACAGTTGACTCTAAGTTGTTTCCGCAACCGCATGGCTCATGGATCTGCTCGACGCTACATTGGATGTTCCATACAATAAGTCTATATTAAGTGCATACGTCTGCCACAAGTATGTCGTGACTATCACGTTATCTCCGGGTGCCATCGGAGAGTGTTGGTTGCACGAAGTGCAACGGGTTATGAGATTATGGTTTTCCGAAGTACAACGAGTTATGGAGTGTTGGGTGCACGAAGTGCAATGGATTACGAGATTATGGTTCCCCGAAGTGTAAGAAAGTTATGAGTCGTTGATTGCACGAAGTGCAACGAATATGGTGATGTTGGTTGCATGAAGTGCAATGATATATGTATTGTCGGTCGCACGAAGTGCGAGAAGTTATGTGTTGTTGGTCGCACGAAGTACGAGGAGATATGTGTTGTTGGTTGTACGAAGTGCAACGGATCGATATGTGAGACGATGCGTATTATGTGGCTACGCGAATGGTTATGTATTGTTGGTTGCACGGAGTGCAGCAAGTCGTGGATCGTTCGTTGCATCGGTGCAACGAGTCGATATGGTATGATGCGTGTTGTATGGCTATGCGGATGGATAGCGATATGTTGCGCAAGATTTAGAAATGACCTTAAGCATCAAGAATGAGTTGTTACACGAGTTGCAACGAGTGAGATTGGAGTCGAGTCGGACTCTAAGCCGAGTTGAGTAGGCGAACGTTTATGTTGGCCGTATGTCGCGTTAAGCTTTGAATAAGCGAATGTTGCGGGTGTGATCGAGATGATCGCCATGGCACGGTTAGATTTGAATAATGTCGAACTTGAGCGAACGATAGGGCATGTTGGTTCAGTTGTTGTGCCAACTCGAGTAAGCAAACGCTAGAGCTGGGATCGGAAGGATCGCCATACGGGATAGTTGATTGGGGAATAGATATCGGACCTATGCGGAATGTGATGTCGAGTAATGACTCGATTTCGAGTGGTATATGCAATACCAATTATGAGATCAGTATAGCGAAGTATTGTCGATAACGATAGGCTCGATCCTGAGTGGTATATGGAATACCACTTAGCGATAGCTATGTTAAGCCAGTTGGTGACTTGCGATAGATTTCGTCGAAACGATTATGTTGTTACGATATGTTTGTCCTAAGCGGACGAAGTAGTACCGAGACTCGAGCGGGAATGATTTGAGAGAAGTCGATGCAAGTATGCTACGGTGAATTGAGTCGAACGATTATGTGCGAAGTCGCATCTATGGATACGTCGGACGAGGAGTCCTTAAGTGTAAGTCGAACGATAGGCTGAGTATGGCAAGGAAATATTGCATCGAGGAAATAGTCGACTCGGTCGAGTTGAGTTAGGTCGGTACGAAAACCATTCGGAACGAATTGAGTAGGCACGAAGAAATCGTACGAACGAATTTGGGATAGTACGATGAATCGGTAGCACGATTTGGAAGTGCGAGTTAGGGATATGAGAATGGATATGTAAATTTGAAATTGTGTCACGACGATGTTAAGTAGTTACAACTGAATGGATCTTGATAAGTACGAGACTTGATTCGTATTCGAGTTTGGATAATGGCAATAATTGCGACGGGTTTGAGCTTATGAGAAAGGAAGATATTCAAGTTATGCATATCGACGATGGTATTAAGGCGTATCAAAGACGATATGCAATAACTCGGGGATACTCTGATCGAATGAACAAAAATTATGTTGAGCATTGTTGTTGGATGAATAGGATGCAAGTTAAGTTATGGCAGTTGGATGCTAACGGTAGGAATGCTTCGGAGAATTTGAGAGTCGATGGATGTTACTCGAAAGAAAACGAAAGTGCTTGATTGTTTCGAGGAATCTTATGCGAGTGCAACTCCAGCATCGCACATGCGTCACGCCAAATTAGGGCGATCATTCCACGTGAGCGCTGGTATGGTGATTCATACAGCGGGGATGATTAAACTTGCAAGGCGTGGCAAATTGGATATGGACTTGTGGTTTAATACGAAAGTTGTTCGAGGAGTATAGAATGTGTCGAGCTATGATCACGGATAGGTAAACTCAGACTTGAGGCGAGTAGATGTCGTATGACTAGCAAGGATAGTCGACGGTAATGCATGAGTGATTCGAGTAGTAATGGCGCATCAGTTGCACGGGGGATAGATAAATTGCGGATTTGTAAAGTATGTCGGATTGGGTAAAGTCCCATAGGAATTATCGGGAATTGATTTGGTTCCGTAATAGGATATGGCATGGTTCGTGTAACTGTCCCTCGTTGATGATCTTCAATTATCGAGCGTAGTTTCGGGGTAGATGACCCTAGAAGACTTGACCGCCAAATCAAATGAATGTTGAAGTCCCATAGGATGACCCTAAAGAAGTCGCGTAAGAAGGATAAGGAATGAGGTAGTGCATGTTGAGGATAAGTCTAAGCGAGTGAGTATCGTGTCTCGAAAGTTAGCGAGTACTAGAATCGATATGGTCAAGAAAAGTTATATTGGATCGAATAGATGTCGAGGAACGTGCTTAGCATAGTGATGCGGTAAGGCGATTGCAAGAGTTTTGCAATGTGCGAGAGCGATGAATAATAAGAATGACCTTAAGAGTTGTGTCGTAGACCGATTGAGTAACAGTTAGGCTATGTGTGTTGAGCGCACGATTTATGTTACGAAACGAACTAGTCGGGATTGAATCGAAGATTGAGTAAAAGATTCGTACTCGGTCGAGTATCGGAGATAGGCGCATCTTAAGAGACCTCGGGTCGGAAAGATTGTTGCCTTTGAGCATCGTAGACTCAAGTTGACCTCCTGTGTCGGAAGAGCACGAGCATGATGTTTGGATAAGTTACCTAGCGGGGGTAGCCCCAGACTTGATGCGCGGGTAGTTCGAGAACGTGGATCGTGTTGAAATAGTTGTGCGCTATATTTAGTACGGATTGTAGGCAAAGGAATGGTGACATGTTGACATAGTCCATGTCGTTAAGGCTAAATGTTATGAATGATTGGATGAAAGAATTGAGTTATGTGAGAGACAGGCAAACGGTTGGGCGAACAGGCATTGCAGAGAATTATTGTGATCGGATGCGCAATGACTCAATGCAATGCGAGTGTTAGGTGGCCGGCGAGAAACTTACGAGATCGAAGTTATGGTTGAATTAAGTTATGTGCAAGATGTTGGAAGATGATCGCATGTTATGGGATAATGTATACGAAGAGTATTTTGGGAATAGGCGCTAAGATATGACTAAGTCGAGTACGGACCGATGGATGCTTGAGGATTTAAGTGAGCTTGTTAGTTGTCCCGATATCCTACAACTGAGCTTGGCTGAAATGCATATATTGGTGGGACACCTAAAATATGTGTATGATCCAAACTAAGTTGTATGATTCAACGATAGTAGCACGAGATCGTGAAGCGATCTATGCGAGGCACTTGGATTAAGTGTTGGTTTCGGTTCGAGGACGAACCTGATTTTGAGTGGTATATTATGTAATGCCCCGCTCCGCATCGGTGCATTATGATGAGTCGATGACTCGAAGAGTTGCGTGACCCGATGAGGTATCGATATGAATCGATGCAAGTGTTATGTTGGCCAAAGGTAAACTTCGAGTCGGTTGAAATCTATGAATCGAATCGATGCAAAGAATAAGTTCCGTTGAGCGAGTGCTAATGTTGGTTGATCTGGTGTGCAGGCTATGCCTTTATGCTGGATTACGGATCGTGGTATGGACGCGATAGGCCAAATCAACCGAGTAGTTCAAAGGAATGGCTAAGTCCGAGAGTTAGCTATGCGACCAAGTTATGGAAGCGAGCCGCTTCAACTCGGCGAAACGGCAAGGCATATCGACTTAAGGTGGGCAGGTTCTTGACTCTCTCTCCCTATTCCTTCACGTCTAATAAAATGTATTATGGTATGCGTAAGATGTTATAGAGTTAGCGAGCGTGGCTCGGCGACGGTTACGGGTCTAAGTATGCGTTGAACACTAAGATAGAACATTGAACAATCGAAATATTGAAGCGACGTGCATCAAGTGTACGAGTCGCGGTAGGGCAATGATGGTAGAACATTGAAAGACGATATTGAGATATGCATCATGTGCACGGCTCCGAGAACATTGAACACTAGGCGTAGAACATTGAATACGATGCTGAGCGTGCCTTCGGGCACTTATGTTACGAAAAGACTAAGTAATATGGAATTATGTTATGAGAATAACTTACGAATGGTACGCGTTGAATACGAGTATGAGATGACCAAGCCGTTGGGCGTCGTGCATCAATATGGATGTGTTGGGGCATAACGCCGACGGAGCTTCCCATATGAATGGTGGATTATGTTTATGGCACGGGAAACCGTTTATGGCACGAAAAACCGTTTATGTGCGAGACTATGTTTATGGAATACGAGATTGGTTGGTATGCTATGGATTGTATGCTATGGTACGTATTGCATGGTCAATGGACTCGGATTGCCCGTGCACGGGTACGACTTCCCTCGAACGGTTACGCCGGGGCGCCGGGACCGTTCGGCCTAGGAGGGAATTATGTGTGGTATTTATGGTACACAACATTCGGATGGATTGCGACCGTCCAGTGCTGTGATAAGCTGTGATATCCGTAAGTTTGGGATCCTTCGGATACTGGGCTAGCAACCCGTATCGAAGTGATTGTAGGCTTACACATATGAGATGCCAAGTCCATTACGGTGCGAAACACCGTGACCTTCATATAGATAGGGCCGGTGGGCTGAGATGAGAGCTGGGTGCAGGCGCAGGGCCTGCCACCCATTATGCATATGTTTACGTTTATGATTGGTCGGTTTCGTGATCCGTGTGATTGCTTATGTTAAGTTCTAACCACTGCAGGCTAAGGGAAACGGGACGGAGATAAGCACGAACACTATGTTTATGTTTCAGATTATGTCTAACTGTATCTGCTGCAGGAATACGGTGTGGGACACATTTATGATATGTTGCTATACGATCGAATGATGCCATGAAACTGATCCTAAGGCTAAATAGAAAGATCACAAATTAAGATGCATGTTCACTAAATGATTTAGTATTTGGTTTGGGTTTGAGCGGATCTTGATCAGTGCGAAGCGAGGACGAAAGCACTAATCCCCCACTAGTTTATGTGCAGGCTCAGGTTATGATCAGCTCGGGGCGGGGCTTGGCTTGGACGTGCCGAGGCATGGAGTCCTTGGCGTTCAAGAGGAGCTTCCGCATATGCGTTCGGACTTACGACATGAAGATGTTCGGCCGAAGACTACTTGGTGGCTATAAAGGGGCATAATGTATGGAGCAATGAAATCCTTTGTGAGATAGAGAGATCATGAGCGTTGTAGCCAATTGGCATATATGTTGGGCTATTCAGAGCCTTTGTAATCTTCATTTCGTTATCAATAAAAGAGATTCTTGTTGTATACTATGTTTTCCTTCCGCTGCTTATGTTATCAAATTGAGATAGTTCTATGTGAACCTGTTATCTTGCCTTGCACGAGCGCAACTCCAGGCTCGTGCGGCATCACGCCCCAGCGAGGACGATGATTCGGGTAAAATCTAGCGAGGACGAGCGATTTCCCGGATCGGGGCGTGACAAGTGGTCATGTGTATATATGTGTGTGTATTTGTATGTGTAGAGAGGGAAGGGAATGAGGAAATATATGTGAGTGATATATATATGTGAGAGTGATAGAGAGGAATTAGAAGAGAATTAGAGAGATCGAGAGGGAGATTAGAGAGGTTTATAGAGGGAATTAGAGAGGGAGAAGAGTGGGAGAATGGAGGAATTTGTGAAGGGGAAAGGGGGGACACCCACAGCAGCTAGGGGGCTGTTTCCCTCCCCCCCCCCCAAAATAGCCCCCACAGCAGCAGCAACACAGCCATAGCAGCAGCAGCAGTAACAGCCATTGCAGCAGCAGTAAACCCCCTTTAGGCCCCCTTTTTGACCCCCAAATCAACCTATAGATACCCCTATATATATACCCATATATATACATATGTATACCTATATATATAACCCTAATTAGCCCACTAAATAACCCCCCAAAGATTGTCCCAAGAGGGTGTGAAAAGTAAGAGTTGAATGAGTGAATGAGAGGGTGAAAGGTTAAGTTATGATTTGGTGATAGGGTAAATTTGAGTTCCGTGATTCGGAACACGTCGAAACTTGGAGGGGACTTAGCAAATGTGATTTAGATTTTATGGGTAGGCTTCGGAGTTGGAATCGGGGTTGCATGTGGGTTCGGGGAGACGGTATCGTACCGCACCATTCCGTATCTTGAAATATTCAAGATAACGGGTAAACGGGCGATACGGACCGTAAGATGGACTGGATGTCCACTTACCCTAGAAAACTTGGTAGGTAATGGTTGTATAGGCTAGTACCCTGCTACCCTAGGAAGCACGGAGTAGAATTCCTAAGGGAAGGCCACTTGGCGTCAAGTTAGAACGGTTTAAGGGTAAATGTTAAGGGGTAATCGGGTAATTTCGAGATACGGAGTTCGGGTAGTCGGATTGACTTGAAACTTGGGTGGCATATTGGGTACACCCTACAAATGTCATATTTGAGCCGATTTTGGCTCGGTTGACCCAGAGTTGACTTTTTATCCAAAAGTCAACCGTAAGTCAACACCTTGTCTAGATTTGACCAAATCCAAACCAGAGTTGACCAGTTGACCAAAAGTCAACTGTTGGTCAACATTTGACCAGTTTAACCTAGGGTTGACCTAGAGTTGACCAGAGTTGACCAGGGTTGACCAGTTGACCAAAAGTCAACTGTAGGCCAACTCTTGACCCCGTTTGACTTTCTTCGACTTGTTTTGACCTGTGATGACTGGTATGACCTAGGGTTGACTTGGTCTTACTTAGATTAACTTGATATAACTTGATTTGACCTAGATTGACTTGACAGGACTTAGTGTGACTCAGTGAGACCTAGTTTGACCCAGAATTCATATCATTCATTGTGAATCATTCTTAACTTTGTTAAACCTAAATTAACATGCAGTATCTCATCTTTAGGTTTTTGATTACCGCTCTGAGCATTGATATACCCTACAGCTCAGGACAGCAGGCGAGTACATTCACTGATAGTTTTATTGTCTTGATATCTGCTATATCCGATTCAGTTGTAGTGTCTTACTCGATTCCAGTCACGATAGTTTTACGGACTAGTATACGTTGGATCATGACATGAGATGTTGTTCCTAGATTTTCTTGGTATATATGTACATTTCCTGTCTTGTTCCCTGTACTTGTATAGACACCGATTCCTGAGAGGGAGTAGCTATCCTCTTAGGGAATCCCGCGTCATGACGTGTCATGTCCAGGTCCATTATACTACTCGGGGATGGGGAATTATTAGGGGTTCTGTGATCAAAGCCCCATGTCACTATTTTGCTTGTGCCACCCTTACCTCACGTAGGGTATAGCAGATACCTCCATGTCCATGTTATCCAGGTTGGCCGGCATGACTTTCCGTTGAGGTCACCGCGGATTGCCGGGCCAAGTGGATAACCCTATCATGTTTCCCTTGCTGATCACATAACACTCTAATAATTTAAGGCATATTTGTATTTACTTTATCTTATCATATATCCTGCTCTGTTCTACATTCAGTATTTTCTCACCATGCTATGATATTCAGTTAATCACATGTTTTATATGCCTCTATGATGTACCTTGATTTGGAGACTAAGTTCTGCTCGGGAGAAGGGTTACAACCCCGGTCCTTGTTTGGTTTAAGGGTTGTAACTCAGCTTTCGAACGGTTCCCAAGTCTTCATATATCTTTGTCTTGTATTTCATTATACTGTCTCTTATAGAATTTGTCAATTCACATGGAACTACTGTTAGTGCTTGTACTTGCTTATTTTTCTGACATGATACCGTTATGATATATTACAGATGACTCTGAGGCAGACTGCTCGACCTATTATGGGCTCGAGTCAGATGGAGTAGCCTAGGACCGTGGTCTTATAGTAGAACCACTAGATTTTGTACTCCCGGAGTAGTGTAGATTAGCTAGGTTTGACTGGGCTGCGATCCAGCTAGTATTATCAGATTGTAGCTTTATGTTATATTTTGAGACCCTGTGATGTTGTATATATCTAGGCTTGTGTTGGACACTGGACTTATTTACTATTTCATCTATCATATATTTTCCTTTCGTACTATCTATCCTAGTTTGTTTTTGTGATTGAGACTGTATTGCTATGTCACCTCCATTCGGAGTGTATATACTGTACAGGTACCTTTATACTGTTTAGTGTAGTTTTGTAGACAACCTGGACAACGTTCTACCGCCGATGCTACGGCGTAGGCTGGACGTAACCACGTACTCGTGCCCCTAATTAGGGTGCGGGTCGTGACACGTTTTTGTGGTGGCCCAAGCAGGTCTCGTGTCGTAATTAGTGCGATCTTGTAATGGTGCTCGACTTAGAGTACTAATTACGAGCCTGCGATTAGGACGTAGGACCTATGATATGATAGGAGTTTCTCAATCACACCTAGGAAAAAATTTCGATGTTTTGATTATCATGATTACTCCCCTTGTATTAAATTAACTGTCCTTCCTTGATAATATCTTCTCATGTGCCATATTGATCTTCTTGTTTCAATTCTTCTCCAGGATGACGAAGACGCACCCGCAGGCCACTGAATCGAGTAGCTTGCCCGAGAGATCTGACCAGGCCGAGGAGGAGGTTCACAAGACTGCCCCCAGTGATTCCACTATCCCGGAGACCCCGGCAGTTGCACAGGGAGGTCTACCACCTCCACCCCAGAGGGTTTCGGCCGTTGTTCCAGAGATACTGCCGCCACCACCTCCGATACCGACGGATATACACCACATGTTCCTTCTCCTTCAGCAGATGATGGAGACACAGCGAGCCCAGGCAGAGGCATCGCAGCGCCAGTCGGAGGCGTCACACCGTCAGATTGAGATGCTGAGGCGGAGTATGGAGAACTCGCATCAGCTCGCACTGGCAGCAGTGGAGAGAGTGGCACCGGGTACGGTGCAGGGCCCTACTGGCCAGCAGCCGTACCAGCAGCAGTCCAGGCCGAGGATAGTATTAGACTTTAGGAAGATGAGCTCCAGGGACTTCACGGGCACGGAGGATATCCTTTATGCAGACGACTGGCTAGAGGATGTACAGCGGAGCATGGAGCTGGCAGAGCTTCCTAGAGCACTTTGGGTTTCGGCCGCAGCCACCGATTCTTTGACATTGCGCTGACATGGTACCGTACGGATCCTCGTGCGTCGGTGAGAGGGCTAAATGGGAGAACTTCCGGAGGCTCTTTAAGGAGAAGTTCTTCCCGGACGTGGCTCTTACAGCATTGGAGGGCCAGTTCGTGGGTCTAGTGCAGGGAAACTCGTCGGTGGACGAGTATGCAGCGGAGTTCTTCCGCCTTAGCAGGTTC
>JANAVB010003411.1:0-45185 GCA_029216955.1 Iris pallida
TATGCAGGGTTGATTCCTATCACCAACCCTTAAGGACTTACCTATATGAGAGGTCGTGAAGGCCACGACTATAGGACAGGGCGATCCTAGAAAACTCTCATGAATGTGTAAAAGTGCGCATAGCCAACTAAACGTACCACCCGATAGACCCAAGTACCTCTAGCGTACTATGTGTGCTATTTTCTGAGTCTGGTTCAAGAAGACTGATTCAAGGCGTAGTCCATCAAGCTTTCTTTAGACAAAGACAATAGTCACTACGTGAGATTCAAGGCTGTAGTCCATCTCATTTATGTATAGTATAAAACTGCCCAGAAATTCTCTTACTCTTCTCTTATCTTTCTTTCTTCTATTACCTTGGAACTTGAGCTTTTGGAGGGGGATTGTTAGCTGATGCTCAGCTTGTGAGCAAAAGCTCAACTCCTACCTTTAGCCCCACATCGGTTGGGCAAGGGGAAATGAGTGTGTATATATTACTACTCCCTCTTTTGCTTTATTAAATGTTGTGTGCAGGAGCTCCATGGGCCACACACGCACGCCGCCTCCAGGCCCGACTCGGCTCGGTTTGGTTCGACGCGCGTAACGGGTGCGGGTACATACCCACATCTGCAGGCGCCGAATGCCGATTCGATTTCATCTTCGGGTTTGGACCGAGTCCCTAAAATCCTTTTTGCTGCTCATCATTTATTTTTCAACCGTTACTATTCATTAATTCTATAGCATTTGGATATTTGTATCATGTCCAGATTCAATGTATCACATTTTTATCATGTGCTACAATATTTGTAACGTCAAAATTTAATAGGCTGATTTAATCTCCCCTTTATTCCGTCCTTTGGCAATAGCCTATGTATTGAGGTTTCCTCCTCTTCTCTTTGTTTGCCAAAACAAAAGTATTATTACAAACTTAGAAAAGAGTACATGAGTACAATTGATTTCTGGGAAAGTACAACTATAGGAATCTGATCAGAAGACGATCACTTTATCCCTTGGACGATGTGATATCGAAGACACGAGCCTCTGGAGGATGCAACAGCACTTTAGTAGGAGATTATGATCATTCTTGATCCTTTGTGATAGATTTGAAACTCTATTTATAGATTTCTTGAAATAAATATTTAACAGTTATTCTGAGTTGTGCGCATTTCAGGTTGTGCGCCTCCTGTTCACTTGCGCAAAAGGTTGCACTAACTGCTGTAGACGCATGGCATCGTTTTATTGAGATACGCGTGGTCGTGCCAGTATAGTGGGTACGTTCTGCAAATTTAGTGGCTTGCGCGCCACGTCACTCTGTTCTGAACACTATTTGATTAACCAGCACGAGCTTTATCAGGTTGTGCGTGGTGCAATGTAGAACTTGTGCGAGCGGTTGCACCAACTGCTGTAGACGCATGATATCGTTTGATTGAGATACGTGTGGTCATGGACAATGTAGTGGGCACGTTCTACGAAGTTGGTGGCTTACGCGCCACCTCATTCTGCTTCTGAAATAAAAGTTGATCGAGTGGCGCCAACTAGCCAGGTTGCGCATGGGCGCAACACAACAACTGGCGCCTTTGACTGGGTCTTCTGTGTTGTACTGATTAATTCTCGTGCCACACAATGACTTGTACGAACCAGCTGTCAGCATTAATTTACATGCTGACAAAATTTTCTCAAGCGTCGCGTTGCACAGGATTCGAATGGATTTTCCTTAATCTCCGTACTGTCAGCTGTCAGGCAATGATGATGCCGTTACAACTTCTCGAAGAAGTGTGCCATGTGGCGCTCGCACAACTTCTCTCCTGCGCAACCAGATGTTGGCGCAACTTGATGCTGCGCAACTTGATAGTTTGGCGCAACATAATAATTTGGTGACAACTGATGATCGAACACTTTAATGGGTGGCGCAGCTTGATTTTTAGCCTCTACAAGACCCTTTCAAAGTTTTCAAAACCTGAAAATACTTCAAAGTTTTGAAATAATTTGAATTATGATAGTTTTGTTTGGATTGTGCCAGTTTACTGCCTGACAAAACTCCGTATTTTGAGCGCCAGTTGCGCAACGATTTTGAAAAGAGTTTTTAAGCTATAAATAGCCGACTAAAGAGAACTTTTAGCTTTTTACCGAAGGTTAATCCTCTTAAACACTTTCTTCTTCTTCCAAACTCTCCCTCCGACAATCGTCAATGGCCCCAAAGAAGTCTGCTGCTGCCAAGGAAAAAGCCATTGCTGGGTCTTCATCCCGTGCACCACCATTGAGAGAACCTCGATATGCGCCACCGTCATCAAGAAATGAAAGAGCCAACCCGGCACCTGAAGGTGAACGTCAACTGAATAGATCGAATCTTTTTAGGGTTTTGGTCGGCTTGTGCATCTTCCAACGTGCGCTACCTCTTTTTAGAGTGTAGGCATACTTCACAACTTGTGCCTTCTTTTTTTAGATTTTTGGTTGTTATTCACATACTGTTCGTTTTTACGAACTTTGTTGCACGGTTTTCAAATTTGTACTTTCTAATTTGTGCGAATGTGCATGTCAAATGTAGTACAACTTGCAATCATGCACAATACAGATGTCGCACAACGCAGATACTGTGCAATACAACACGGATACTGCGCACAATATAGATATCGCGCAACATAGATGTTGCGCACCATAGATGTAATCATAGATGTCGTGCAACCTAGATGTTGCGCAACACAAAAGTCATACAATTCATATACTGCGCAACTAGATGTCGCACAACATGGATATCGCACAACATAGATCTTTTTTTTTGTGTTCTGCTCCATCTTTTTGAGATTAACTTTTTTGTTGTTTTTCTACTCTTTTGTAGTTGATCTTAGAGAAGACCTTGATGCTGAGAAATATGCTTCAGCTTTCACTGTATCACAAAATAAACAAGACTTATCTCATGTCTCATATCCTCAATATGATGCACCTGAATCCAGAAGGGCCATTCTTACTGCTCAAGAAAGCAGTACTTTGTTATGTCTAATGAATGGTGAACCTTTAGAAAGTGTAGATAATGTGACTCATAAAAACTGCCTTTCCTATTTGGAGATGCAGTGAAGAAAACATCCCAACCAAAGACCAATAAAGAAGAAAGGATTTATCAATGTAAGGACAAAATTACATATCTGACTGAGATGTCAAGACATTTGTCCTTGTCCCGATATGGATTCTCCAGTTACCCTCGACGAATGGCCTGGGACATGACTCCGATTCTGCAAGCCAGAGTCGAGAGAATATGTTATAAGTTAGGTCTGCAGAGCAAGGATCTTTTTTACAGTACTTCAGATAGGTACAGTTCTCATCTTAGGGGTTTGAAGCCGCATTGTATGCCTCTAGAAGATTCAGTGATTCTTCTTCCCGTCAGGGTGCCCATCTTTGCAAACACATTTGCTAAAGCTGAAGGAAGATATCCAGATCAGGCCATGTGTTTAACAGGCCTAGTCAACCCAAACATGAAACGTTGGAGCAGCTTAGTGATCAGGATTCTAGATCAGTTCAAGGATAAATTTCTTGAGCTACAACTCTATGAGGCCATCTGGACTACTGTTCACGGCTTTCGCCCAAATCCTCATACGTTCTTGGCTCTGATTGAAAGATACAATGACAAAACTGGTACCTTCGTGACCCCTCACGGAGAAATTGGTTTTGTACTTCATGAGATGAAATATCTCTCACATCTTCCGATGGTAACAACCCATATGAAGAGTATGTACCCACTAAGGAGGAACTGGATCTCCTTTCTACAGAAAATCATCATATGGTGGTTGTGTTCGAGGAACTTCTATGCCATTATAAGATATGCTCCATTTACTACAAAAGTGCTTCCGCATGGACTTATTATACAACTAAGTGGTTGCCGTATTTGTTTTTAGGCCTCATCCTTGCAGACAAGATAATCGAGAGTCAAGCTTGCGATCCTTGTTTCTTCCAACCGCTAAGTAGTAGCGACATAGAAAAATTAATAAAAAAGTCCAAGCATACAGATAACATCTTGGATGTGGATTGGCACCCCTTCAAAGCTGGTGCTACTATTGAGAGTTATCTTAAACAGGGTTGCAAACCCATATCAAAATAAGCCCAATTGGCAGGTTTTCTTGCTTTATGGCTGCGACGATTTGTGGTTCCAGGGGCCGGTGCAGTCGATATTTCACAGAGGCATATTATTTGCTAATGTGCGTCTATTATTTGGCCACAAGATGGACATTCTTTCAGCGATGACTTATCGCCTGAACGCAAGACTGCGTTCTTTTGTAGGCACTATGTTGTACGATAAGGCTGCTCGGTTGGATTTTCCCCGCACTGAAATGCCATATACATATTTGTTTGGGTGGTTATTGCTACACCATCATAGTTTGACGGACCCCGATATGGGCAAAGTTGGGGTAACTTCATCAGGCGTTATTCCAATGCTTGTTGGAATATAAACGCACTTTCAGAATGCAGACGAGCTTTGAATCAAGGATCTGGTTGGAGATTTCAATGTGTTGTCCCTCCTCCAGGATATGAGAATCTTTCTCCACAACAGATGGACTTAGAAGTAGCATCTCTCCGTCTGTCCCTGTCTATTTTTGCATGGTTGAAGACAATCCGTCCGTCTCATCTAGTATATCGATTTGAGGAGTGTTTTCTTGAACCATATTTGCCCAGTCGATTCGCTCGACGGTTTGGTTATGATCAGCTGCATGTGGGAAATGCCAGCACTTGTCTTCAAGCCAAGGGTTTCTTAATTGATGGTGCTAGGGATTAGAGATATTATAATGCCAGAGGCACTAAGGCTATATTCTCGATGTCCCATAATCTTGCTCAGGGTCCACGTATGCTATACACATACGCGAATTTCTATACTTCGGTAAACACTTTTGCCGAAAACTTTCATCTGGCCCACAATTTTTCCAGTGATAAGCGATCGAAAGCTGGAGTTTGTTCCGCACAATTGTTCAGGGATGCAGAAGATCGAGACCCTGTCGATGATCCTCTGGAGGCTTCTTTTGTAGGCTTTTTAGATGAAGTAAACGAGCCGTTGGACGTATCATTAAAAGTCCAAAAGGAAAAGTCCCCTGCCAAGGAACTTAAGAAGAGGAAGACTGGAGATTCATCTGTTCTTTCGCATCATGATGATCTTCCTTCTTCTCCTAAAGCATTGGAGAAGAAAAAGATAAAGACTACTCTGATCATTAATGAACAACCTTCTACTAGGACGACTCTGTCCCAGTCGAAGCAGATACATATTGGGACCTCTCTTGGAGAAGGAGAAATAACTCCTCCTTTACTTCCAAAACAGAGTGGAGTCACCCAGGAAGAAGTGCACAGAATACCAGATGACCTTGGTCTGGTCGAAGAAGAACCTGTAGCACCTCTGCTACGAAAAACTAGAAAAAAATTGTTGCTGACACAAGCAGAAAGTCAATCTGTTGACGCTTCTTCCCTCCGAAAGGAATTTGACATATTCTTACCCTCAAAAGAAGATCTACCCTCTAAAAAAGGTAATTTCTATGCTCTTAAGCAAAATTTTGATGTATGAATGATATTCATTTTTTCTCTTTCATCTGCAGAGACTACAGCAACAGACATTCCAGTCTCAATTACTATCGAGACAATTCCAGGATATCTAGTTGTACGGACAACTGTTTCTATAACTGCCCTGGCTGCGGCAGGAGTAACATTATCGTCCCCTACTCCAAATATCCCAGAACCCTCCAGAGAAGATTTGCCTCCTATAGAATCTCAAGCTGGAACTGCCGATCTTCCGGCCACCCAAACTCCTACTCGTTCTCAAGAAGATCGAGAGATGATAGATGCCGTCCTGGATTGTGATTATGGTGATGTATCAGTCAGAGATAATTATGCAAGTTTAGCCGAAGAAGAACCAGTTCCAGTAGATGCCCCACTAGTATCAACTGAAAAATGCCATATAACTGTTGAGGATAAAGAAAATCCAATTGTTGAGGAGAGACATCCGAGCCCGAAAACTAATGAGCCTAAAGATAAAGAAGAACAAAATACGACTCTTGAAGATGTTGGGAATGATGACGATCCCAACATTGTGGTTACAGAGACTCAGACCCCTACTGAACAAATCCTTGAAGCCAGGGATCCAGAAGAGATTCCCCCAGTTAATCAAGCAGAATCAGGGGCCGAAAGTAACCGTTTCTTATCAGGCAGTTCCGAAGCTGGGAGTAGTCAGGCAGCTGTGTTTGAAATTACCATAGCCAGACTCCATTCTGATCTGAACATGCCCCATGAAATTCTATATGTATTGCCAGGATCAGGTAAAATTTTGACTTTTATTTACCTTAATTCCTGTAATTTATATGTGATGACTGTGTATCTTGATTACAGTGGGTCCTGTGGGGACACTTGTGAAAGCTGCATCGACGACATTCAGTTTCAGCTCGACTATGGCTCCTCTGGATATGAGGATCCAAACTGGAGATGGGAGTTCTTCTATGATGCCAGTTCTCGGATCTCATGGTGTACAATCTATAGTTCCTCTAGTTACTTCAGAAACAAGAATTCTAATAGAAGTGGCGACCCCGGGGATCTAGCAATGAATAGAGCTGTTGTCGAAGCTTATACTAATGCTTTCTTCACTTCTCTGAAGCCTGTAATTCAAATGGTCATGGAAAAGGACCAACCTTATGAATCAGTAAGGGGCCCTTCCTCCTTCATTATTGGAGCCATCTGCAAGATTGGAGAACTGGATAAAGTCAATTATTTAGATCATATTTTGAATAAACTTGAAGAGTCGATCAAGTCTTACAAAGATCAAACAAGAGGAAACATCCAGAAACTTGTAGATGCTAAATGCGAGGTGATGGCTCGCGAACCTGCAATACAAAAAGCAGAATTTGAAGCTTCTGTGGTAGCTTTCTCACAGCGATCTGCAGAGTTGGAATCTTGCATTGTCGAGACAACTTTCTCTGTTGAATGCTATAAGATTGAAGCTGCATGTAAAACCCCTAAATTTTTACTATTTTTAAAAATTAAAATTTGTACTGATTATTTTTTTATTTTGTATTGTACGTCGCGTAGTTGCATTGTACGGCGTGCGTGAAATTTTGTTTTTCGTAATTGCTCGACGAGTGCGAATATGTGCGAGCGTACATATTTTAGAAAAATATTTTTGTTCTATTTTTTTTGTAGTTTCAAATAATAGATATAATAATTAGTTTTGCTATCATTTTTGTTATTTTTACTTCATTTCTAAAAGTTATTAATAATAAATAATATTTTTGTATACTAGAAAAGCATAATTTTGTAAAATATTTGTGCATACATATATTTCGTAATTATTTATAGTTTATTTTAAATAATAATGTAATTTTTGAAATTATTATTATTAGTATTTTTGGAAAATATATTTTGAAATTATTGTGGCAATTTAAATCTTTTATTAGATTTTATGGATTGATTTTAAATAGTTTAAAATTTAGGATAAAATTTATATTTAATTTGAGTTTGATTATCTAGATTTAAATTGGATTTTGATTTGGATTTGGATTTATTGAATTAATTTAAATTAATAGATTGAATTATCTAAATTGGGTTTAACTATTCTAATCCTTATCCAACTGAGAATTCCCACATCCTATAAATAGGCAGGTACTCATCCATATATTTTTACTCTCCAAATTTCCAACCAAAGTATCGTGCATCGTGTCTTTGTCGTCATTCCTTTCCACTATATTTTTTTCTACTACAATTACTTTTTCGACATCTGACAATCCCAGACATCCATTCACGTTGTGTCGGACACTCCAGACACGACGCAACCCAACCCGACATTTCAATCACCTGAACCTAACCTAAACCCCGTCGTTCCCTGTCCACCGCCGCCTCGGCAAGCACCCGCCATCTCTCTATCGCAGCAACCCACCCCGCCACCGTCCGGCCAATGGTCAACCCCGACCGCTCCCTGCCAAATTGACAGGCGCCCTAGTTCACCATGCCCCCATCTACCTGGCCGCCAACTGCTAGTATCAGCCCTGCCACCAATCCCGCAGTACCACCAAGACAATCGACCGCCAACCCCTGTTCTTCTTGAAATTACCTACGCCATCACTACAACCTGCAAACCCCACCACCGCCACCTCTGTAGGTCTCAAAAATGAAGTCACGCTGAGTTAATACAGCCTATCAGAACAATGTCTAAAATACATGCTGAGTTCTATCAGACCATTTCCTCAAATATACGCAGAGTTTAAATGGTACATAGAGACAGCTCATCATTTGTCAGAGTGTCATTATGACTGACAGCACGACAGTCAAAGAATGTCTCCTCGTATGCCACGTATGCACGGGACTCGAGAGATCTCAGCCGACTATTGCGTGACTTTCGAAATCTTCCTCAACAAGATTCAGTCCTCATCAAGTTGGCGTGCCAAAAGGACTTATCATCATTTAGTATGACTGACAAAGCAAATCAATGTCAGAGATTTTGTGCCAGTCGAGGCACATCGAATCAAGATAGCTGGCCGTTTTGACTCAAGTCTGCGTGTATTTTGAACTTCTATGTTCCTTCCTCAAGTTCGCGTGAATTTTGAGCTTTCTGTCTCACGTTGGCGTGTATTCTGAAGCTTTCTGCCTCAAGTCAGCGTGGATTTTGAGCCTTCTGCCTCAAGTTTGCGTGTATTCTGAAGCCTTCTGCCCCAAGTCTGCGTGGATTTCATCCTCAACCAGTTGGCGTAGATTTCATCTCAAAGTATCAGATTGGAGTACGTAGCAGCCATGCCATGGATCTCTCGTATGCGTGCCCCAGTAACTTGCACACGACTCATGCATGATTGCCATGTGTCCAACAGTTATGGGCCACGTCCAGTAACTGCTCATCAACCTTGCGTATGATTGAATCCTGCGTGATTATCAACTATGCATAGGTTATGAAAACAGTTATCTTTTTAGTTATTTTTGACTCTATAAATAGAGTTCTCTTCTCATTCATTGTACAGATATACAGAATATCTAAATTGCTGTCGAATTTTTGAGAGCTTTTCTTCTTCGCATCGACTAAGGGATAAAGCGATCGTCTTCTAGATCGGATTCCTAAAGTTGTATTTTCCCAGAAATACAATAAATAAAGTGAATTTATTTATGGAAAACAAATTGGCGACTCTACTGGGGAAACCCATCTCCTCTTCTGAGATGGCAACAACTCAATGCGACACTTCATCGGTCGGATCGACGAAGAAGGTGATATCGATTCAGTTCAATCAACTCGCCTATAAAGAAATGCAGCGGGCTAAGGGTGGCAAGCATACTTCAGCCTCCATCACCACCGCCAAATCAAAAGGACGATCTTTCTACGTCCCTAAGAATCTGTTGGCAACCAAATATGGTAAAGTTTCTGCCACAGTGTCCATTTCTAACACTGGCAAGAACTCCACTGCAGGCACGCACACTCCTGTGTGCTCGAAGACGACAGCATCCAAAAGATACGCTGACAGTGATGGCTCTTTAGCCAAATCTGTTTCCGTAGTCAATCCGTCCAAAAGTCACGCTGACAGCACTGGCTCTTTAGCCAAACCGGTTCTAGCGTGCATTTCCAAATCCAAAAGTCACGCTGACAGCACTGGCTCTTTAGCCAAACCTGTTCTAGCATGCATTTCCAAACCCAAAAATCATGCTAACAGCACTGGTTCTTTAACCAAGCCTGTCTCAGCGTGTATTCCGCACGCGTCATACACCAAGTCAGCTCTCCCTGACTCAGCATGCATACCAAAATCTGGCTTTTTAGCCAAGACTTCATATGTTAACAGTACTGGCTCCTTAGCCAAATTGTCACCAGCATATTCTAAGAAGAATAGTCCTTCTTAGGCGTCTCTAGTGGCAAATTTCTCGGCTTCGTCATTACCTCGAAAGGTATACACGTAGATCCCGAGAAGATCAAAGCCATCCAAGAGATGCGTCCTCCACGCACCTTAAAAGAGCTACGAGGATTTCAAGGAAGGATCGCTTATATCAGGAGATTCATCTCTAATCTTTCAGGACGCTGCAGACCATTCAATAAACTTTCGAAGAAAGGTGTTTCTTTTGTCTGGAATGACGAATGTCAGAAAGCATTTGATGACATAAAACAGTATCTGATGAACCCCCCAGTATTGGTACCTCCCATCTCAGGAATACCGTTCCTTCTATATACTCGAGCAACGAGTCATTCATTGGGTGCGCTGCTCGCTCAAAAGAATAAAAATGGTCATGAACAAGCCATTTACTATCTCAGTCGTACCATGACCGGAGCTGAACCTCGATATTCATCGGTCGAAAAAGAATGTCTAGCCCTTATGTTCGCTGTCCCAAAGACGCGACATTATATCATTGGCCAGACCATTCATGTCATTTCCAGGATCAATCCTATACGAGTCATGATGAAGAAACTAAGTGTTTTGAATTCTCGATTGGCTAACTGGGGAATTTTACTTGCTCAGTAAGATATGCACTATATCCCTCAGAAATCGGTCAAAGGACATGCTTTAGCTGATTTTCTGGCTGCTCATTCAATTCTAAAAAATTCAAAACTCTACGATGAAATCCCAGATGAAGTCCTAGATTCAAACCAAATTGCTGAAGAAGATCCTACTTGGCGTCTATTCTTTGACGGAGCTTCAAGAATAGGTCCTAATGGTGACATTGTCGCTGGGGTTGCAATTGTTCTTGTATCACCAGAAGGTCTTGCTATTCAAAGAGCTTATTCTCTCGATCAACCATGTTCAAATAATATAGCTGAGTACAATGCATTGCTTATTAGTCTTCAACTCGCTAAACATCTGAATATTTAACATTTGGAAGTGTATGGAGATTCTAAACTCATTGTCAATCAGATAAGGGGTACTTATGAAGTTCGCCATCAAGATCTGGCTCCTTATCATAGATCGGCTATATCTATGGCTTCGTCATTTGAAGGATTCTTTATCGAGCATGTTAGGCGAGCATGTAACACAGAAGCTGATGCTCTTGCTAATCTTGCGGCGGTGTTAGCTATTTCGATTAGACGTCAGAAAATGATTGTTGTTTGCAATCGAGAATTATTTCATCTCGAAAACAATCTAACTCTAGGACTTCCAGTTGATATTGAAGATTCAACATCTCATGATGTCAATACAACAAGAGGATTTGGATTAAGTCGTAAATCATTATCATCTTCATCTGATTCTAGCATAGAATTCACCTTCAATAATTTAGCTGAGACTCAGAATACGGATAAAGATTGGAGACTTCCTTTCTTAGATTTCGTATTGTATGATATTCTTCCAGATAATCCGAGTGAGGCAGCATCTATCAGACGACGATCACTCAGATTCTATTACAATCATACTACAAAAACCTTATATCGTCGAGCTTACGATGGTTTACTTCTTCGATGTGTTACCGGTGATGAAGCCCAACAAATTATCCGCGAAGCACATGATGGAATTTATGGAGCACATCCGCCTGGACCAAAACTTCAAGACCGTATTCGACGTATGGGTTATTATTGGCCTACTATGGTATCAGATGCCATCGAATATGCAAGGAAGTGTAAAGTTTGTCAAATCCATGCGGATTTTATTCATCAACCCTCAGAATTTCTACATCCAACGACAGCGTCATGGCCCTTCGAAGCTTGGGACATGGACATTATTGGCCCAATCAATCCGCCGTCATCAAAAGGTCATCGATTTATTCTTGCAATAACCGATTATTTCTCCAAATGGGCTGAAGCTATTCCTTTGTCTGAAGTCAAAACTTCTAATGTCATCAGCTTTATTAAGCATCATGTCATCTACAGATTTGGTGTTCCTCGACGTATTATTCATGATAATAGGCCACAATTCGTCAGCCAGAAATTTACTCGATTCTGTGACGATCATCGGATCAACAATGTGGCTTCTACTGCATATAATCCAGCAGCTAACGGATTAGCAGAAGCTTTCAACAAGACCATCATCAAACTCTTAAAGAAGTTTGTTTCTACTAACAAACGTAATTGGAGTGAGAAACTTGGTGAATGTTTGTGGGCTTACCGCACTACAGTTCGTAATGCTACCAGATGTACACCTTTCTCCTTGGTGTATGGATGCGAAGCTGTTCTCCTATTAGAGATTCAAATTCTTTCTTTAAGGATAGCAATCGCTAATGAACTTACCACCAAGAATAATGATCGTCTTTGACTTCAAGAATTAGAAGCTCTGGATGAAAAGCGGTTATATGCTCAACAGAATATCGAATTCTATCAAGCTAGAATCTCAAGAGCTTTTAACAAGAAAGTCAGAGTTCGAACATATCAAAAAGGAGAACTTGTTCTTACAGTCAGACGTCCGATGACTATGATGCACATGAGTAAAGGCAAGTTCGATGCAAAATGGGAAGGTCCATTCATTGTGAATAAAGTCTTTTCTAATGGGGCATATCAGCTTACCACTATGGATGATAAAGTCACTATGATGCCCATTAATGGCAAATTCTTGAAGAAATATTATGTGTAATATTTTCATCTGTCAAGATTATTCTCCTATCATTCCCCAGCTAGTAAAAATACCAAAGTTATTGTTCTTTACAAGAATCGTTTCGATATCTTTTATCCCCAGTGGAAATAGATATTCTATTTTGTATCATTTTCTTAACAAATTTAATATCTAGAAAATCACGTTCATATTACCTCTGAATTTTCTATCTCAGTATCATATTTATGAAAATGATATCTAGTCTTTTGATTCTCGAGTCCAAAGATCATGAAAAATTGAGTTCAAAGATATTTTTATATCTGAATTCTATTTTTTATCAGTATTAAACTAAAATTATCTCTGGTTTAATATCATCTGATAGAATTACAAAGTTCATTTGTATATTCTATTCTATTGACATGTGTCATGTATTATTTACCTCTGAACATATTTTCTATGAATACATCATTATCAGATCAAAAGTTCTCATTTGTCTTCATTCAAAATCAAAATATTGATTACAAGTGAAAATGTAAAAGATCTATTTATTAGGAGTTATTAGCTCCTTAATACGATCAAGTACAGTACTCATTTTCTCATCATGAGCTTTGCGAACTCTTTCTGCTGCTTCGACTGCGATATTTTGTTCATCAAAAGTGATAATAGCAGATTGGCGACGATTAACTTCTTCAATTTGTTCTGCCTGCATCTGCTCTCGCTCTTGTTGAAGAGTTTGTCAGCGTTCAGTTTCAGATATACGAGCAGTGACGACCTCAGCCTGCTCCTTTTCCATGAAGGCAATTTGCTCCTGAAGACGAGCCAGCTCCTCTTTCAACTTCTTGAGCTCTTCAGCTTTTGATATTTCATCCTTCTCCAGAAGTTCTACTCTCTGACGAGTAGCCAGTATTTCTTTACCCTTTTCTATTAACTTCTCCGATGAAGAAGCAAAAAATTCTTCTAAAGCAGCTTGCTGAGCTTGGGCTTCGTGTTCCAATCGAGCGATCTCAGCCACAGTCAAAGATTTAATATCTTCCTTCTTCATCTCCCAGTATCTTCGGATAGTTGTCTCCAATTCATCTAGGAGATGTTCAAAGAAGATACATTGAGTTTCGCAGCCAGCATGTCGCAATACTAGGAGCAGAAAATTGACCACCGTTCGGAGCTCAGAGAAGGGCATAGTTTCGTCTTTCAAGAAACGCCTGGAGTACGTATCCAGATATGAATAGATGATATCTGAATACATCCCCAGAGTCCTTGCCAATCCTATCTCAAACCCAGGAGTTGCTATCATTATTGAAGAAGAAGCTTGTACGTTCTCTGTCCTGGGAATTGAAGTATGTGCCGCTGGAGAAGTTGGCAAATGCGAGCTCCCTTCATCAACATCAGTCTGGATAAGTGGAGCATGAGTCGAGCTCATTGCTGCAGCAGTTCCTACTAGTCAAAGGAAAAATAATCAGCATATAAAGAAAAAGAAACAGTAGAAACAGAATCTGAAATAAAATTCTACCAGGCTGAGGTTCATATTCTATATGTTGAGGGAATCTCGCATCCTCTCGCAGTCGATCCATAATGGTATCTGACACCTGCTTTATGTGACTACTACCAGCTCCAGAAGTATTGAGTGCTGGAGCATTATCAGGAGATTGAACAGGTTCAGGACTGAGCTCTATTCTATTTCCTCTGATTTTATCTTCATCATAATGAGTGGAAGTCTCAGGATGCCAATCCTCTTCCTCTTCAGCACCTTCCTCTTTCTCAGAGTGTTCTTCTTCAGACTCTCTTGGATCCCCAACTTCAGGATGGGTCTCTGATCCAGAATCTATGATATTTACATCAGCATCTATTTCTTGAGATGGATGAATCTTAGGAACAGTAACAATAGCGAGCTCAGGTTCTTGAGTTTCAATTTCCATGGACTCGGTATTGACTGCAGGTTCAGTCTCTTCTGGAATGTTAGTTTGAAGAATGATGTCTTTATAAACATTCTTCAATAAATCATCAGCAGCTGATAGTTCCGGTTGTTCCCTAACTTCTGCCCCGGGAGCTGGTTCTTCTTCTGAATATTCAATTTGATCATCTAATGCCTGGATGACACCCTCTTTCCCGTGCTCAAAAGGGATAATCCTCATCTCTGAAGGTTCAATAGCTATTCCACTTGTCGTCGGGACAGTCGACTCTACCTCAGTCGGTTCAGCTGAAATTGCTGGAAGATGAACATGATCAGATTCTGTTCTCTCCGTGGAAACTGCTTCATCGATCTCTGGCAAGATCCCTCCACTCATAATAGTTTCCAGGAGTTCATTGCCTTTCACCTTTCCGATAGTCTTCTTGACGTATTTGCCTCTCGATCTCCTTTTTATCAAAGGAGCGTCGTCTTCATCTGTATCTTCATCTTTGTCGGCAGCATCGTCTTTATCAACTGGGATGCCACCTAGAGATGAGGTGGAAGTTATTGAAACTCCTTTCTTCTTGGGAGTCTGAGACTTATTACTCTTTTTAGAGACTGTCTCAGATTCATTACTTCGTTTCCTCTTAGAGATGGACACGAATATTGGAGGAAGAACTTCATCAGGAAAGTTTTGCTCCAGAGATAATTCATATAAGGGTTCAAATTTCGCAGTCTCATCTTCAGGTTCCGGAGTAAATTGTTGAATAACAATCTTCTTCTTTGACCTCTTTGATGGAGCTGGGTCGTCTTCTGTAACAAAAGTCTTCAAATAAAAACTCGGCATGAAAGTGCTCGATGAAACATAGAAGCGGACGTATGTATAGAGCATTTTTGTCCCTGTCCTGGATAGAGGATTCGGTATAGAGAATTCAACTTTCGTATCTCTAGCCGTAAAGTATCTCCATGCCCGAGCTCCATCAATTAGTCCTCCACGAGCAGAAAGACAGGTGGTGGCATTCCCAACGTGAAGTTGGTCATATCCGAATTGCCGAGCAAATCGGCTCGGTATATATGGTTCTAAGTACGTTATTTATTCATGACGATATACCAGGTGAGATGGCCGAATCCGCTGTAGCCATTGAAAAGCTACGTCATCTAGCCTGTGCCCTTTTTCTCCGTCTATCATGTTCAGAGGCATGCTCTCATAACCTAGTGGCGGAGGAGCACATTGAATCGACCAATGTGATGATCGGTTCAAAACATTTCTGTATTCTGGAAGAGTATGAACCTTCCAGAAAGTTTCTCTGGCGTACTTCTCTAAAAAGAGGCTGCCGCTCCCTCCTGCTCCCGGAGGTATTAGACCGTCGTGATGGAGAAGAAGCCAACCATACAAATAAGTATAGGGCATCTCTATTCTTGGGAATTCATCGATCATCCTCCTTTGATTAGACAACATAGTGGTTACAAAATTTCGAAGACCTGCGTTCAGCCTGCAAGTCATCGCTGATAATAAGTCTGTCTTATAGCCGTATATAAGGCGCACTGCTGCAAAAACAATGCCTCTATGTATTCTATCCAGAGAGCTGGAGCCAGGAACAACAAATCTTCTTAGCCAGAGAGAGAGGAATCCGGCAAAATGACCGTTCTTTGACAAAGGTTTTCCACTTTGTCTCACATATGATCTGAAGGTGGTTCCGGCTTTAAACTCATACCAGTCTTCATTGATTGTGAAATCTTTACAGTCATACTTCTCTAGTAGATTGGTGATTTCACTCTCAGAGAGGGGCTTAAAGGAGTTAATTTGATACTTTCTCTTCTCATTTATCTTCTTCTCATCTTTCTCACGATTCATGAAAAGATAAGACATCCACTTCTGGATGTGGCAGCCGGCTTCCTCTTTAGCACTTTTATAATACATAGTACATGTGCCGAAATAGCACATCATCTCTTCAAACAGATGCACCATCTCCGGGTTCTTCTCCGACAGAAAATTTAGCTCCTCGGTTGTAGGCACATATTCTTCATATGGCAGTGTGCCTGAAGGCAGATGAGAGATGTATTACATCTCATGAAGGGCAAAACCCATTTCTCCTTTGGGAGTCATAAATGTTCCCGTCCGGTGGTTATATCTTTCAACCAAAGCCAGGAATAGAAATGGGTTGGGTTTGAAGCCGTAGGAGGAATTGACGATCGTGTCATAGAGATTTATCTACTTCAGCTCATTCTCAAACTTCTCCAGAACCCAATGGACCAGAGTCCTCCACCTCATATTCTCCTGATTCATTAAGCCTATCATCCTCGGCGTCGAATCAGTAGGATAGAATGCCCTATCATTTGCCATGAATTCATTTATGAAAACAGGCATCCTGAATGGCTTTAATATAGACGAGTCTTCGGGTGGTACACATCCCGGCTTTAAACCTCGAAACAAGGATACGTGATTCTCCGGAGCACTGTAGAATCCGTCTTTCTTGTAAATGATTCTGCTCGTCTTAGCTTGCTGATTTTTTGTTAAGTGCCATGTCATCTTTCTGGGGTAACTGGCGTACATGAATCGCATGATAGACAAACCCCTAGATACCTTCGGCCAGTACATGAGCTTCCTTACATCACCTTCAAAATAGAAGCAGACCTTCTCCCTGATGCCTTTTGGTTGTGACTTATGTGCTATAGCATCCCCAAACAGAAAAGCTGGTTTCTTATGGATCACTCGGTCAAGACTCTGAAATGGTTCACCATTCATCAGACAGAGCAGAGTGGTATGATCTTGATTCTTCAACAAAGATAGTCTGGTTTCCGGAGTGTCAAACTGAGGAAACTGTACATGAGATAAATTATGTTTGAAAGAGAAGCTCAAATGTCCTTTATAATCAGCTTCTTCACTTCGGATGTCCACTACAGAAAAGAAAAAGAAGAAATCAGATATGTTTTGTCACGCAGACTTCAGAAAAATTTATGTCTACGAGCCTTATGTGTGTTTAACAGTGTTCAAAGAAAATTTCATAAGTCATGCAGACTTCAGACAAAGATCAAAAAGACATGCTGAATGATTTATTCACGCATGTGATTAATTCACGCAAAGTCTAGACATATTAGAATGAAAAGTCACGCATCATTGCCAGAATCACATTGAAGTGAAAATGACAAAAAATACGCTGACAGGTCAAAGACTAATCTATCCAGAGGATGACTCTCAGAAGTCTGCAACATCGACATTTCTGCCAACATATGAAAAATCACGCAGAGTCATGAGAGCCATGCTCATTTGCGTAAAACACAGAGCTTCGTAAACACGAAGATGTGAAGTATGGCCAACCCTAAAGAGGGGGCATATTTTATTAATATCCTTTGCCCTAAGAAGGGGGGATATATTTTGAAAGTTTATTATTGATTGTTTTACGAATCCTAAGATTTCTATGTGGAGTTCATCTTCATCAGTTCGTCTTCATCAGTTCGCATCCCCATCTGTCACTTACGTTGCATAGGGGGATGAGTAACTTTGCGACGAGGAAGTCTGTCGGTGGTGGCACGCGAAGACGTCACAAGGGCCTTGCCCTTAGCCTGAGCGTCGATCTTAGGAGCCATTGCTGAGAAGGAGAAGTCAGGGAAGACGAAGTTTCTCTTCTGTGTGGGATTTTCTCTCTCTAAAGCAAGTAAAGAAAGAAGGAAGTGATTTATGGCCTTTTTATAGGCTCACGAAGAATTAACGGCAAAGTCATCATTTGCTTCGATATAGGAGTTTTGTACGGGATCCTAAACCGCACAGAATCCCAACAGCCCAATCATTTCGGAAGAAATCTTTTCCTGAATCATCTCAGCGTGACTAAATTCATTTTATCATCTCGATTTCAAAGTATTTTAAAATAATTTATTATTTTTCGAAAACTTTGAAGGGGGTTTTGTAGGCCTCAAAAATGAAGTCACTCTGAGTTAATACAGCCTATCAGAACAATGTCTAAAATACACGCTGAGTTCTATCAGACCATTTCCTCAAATATACACAGAGTTTAAATGGTACATAGAGATAGCTCATCATTTGTTAGAGTGTCATTATGACTGACAGTACG
This sequence comes from Iris pallida, assembly GCA_029216955.1. Taxonomy (NCBI): domain Eukaryota; kingdom Viridiplantae; phylum Streptophyta; class Magnoliopsida; order Asparagales; family Iridaceae; genus Iris; species Iris pallida. The sequence continues at coordinate 18,366 of JANAVB010003411.1, forward strand.
ACAGTCAAAGAATGTCTCCTCGTATGCCACGTATGCACGGGACTCGAGAGATCTTAGCCGACTATTGCATGACTTTCGAAATCTTCCTCAACAAGATTCAGTCCTCATCAAGTTGGCGTGCCAAAAGGACTTATCATTTATGACTGACAAAGCAAATCAATGTCAGAGATTTTATGCCAGTCGAGGCACATCGAATCAAGACAGCTGGCCGTTCTGACTCAAGTCTGCGTATATTTTGAACTTCTATGTTCCTTCCTCAAGTTTGCGTGAATTTTGAGCTTTCTGTCTCAAGTTGGCGTGTATTCTGAAACTTTCTGCCTCAAGTCAGCGTGGATTTTGAGCCTTCTGCCTCAAGTTTGCGTGTATTCTGAAGCCTTATGCCCCAAGTCTGCGTGGATTTCATCCTCAACCAGTTGGCGTGAATTTCATCTCAAAGTATCAGATTGGAGTACGTGGCAGCCATGCCATGGATCTCTCGTATGCGTGCCCCAGTAACTTGCACACGACTCATGCATGATTGCCATGTGTCCAACAGTTATGAGCCACGTCCAGTAACTGCTCATCAACCTTGCGTATGATTGAATCCTGCGTGATTATCAACTATGCATAGGTTATGAAAACAGTTATCATTTTAGTTACTCTATAAATTGAGTTCTCTTCTCATTCATTGTACAGATATACAGAATATCTAAATTGCTGTCGAATTTTTGAGAGCTTTTCTTCTTCGCATCGTCCAAGGGATAAAGCGACCGCCTTCTAGATCGGATTCCTAAAGTTGTATTTTCCCAGAAACACAATAAATAAAGTGAATTTATTTATGGAAAACAACCTCATCTACGGCCACCTCCGCCGAAACCCCAGCACCACCATCGACTAAATCGACGGCCACCAAGCCACAGCGGACCCATGGTCACCCACATCAAGGGAAGAAAAAATAAAAGCTAAACCAAACCCTCACCTATGAACCTCCATCGCCTCGGAGCCAACGACCGTTGCACTCCTCTGCCACCTGTGCTGGCACCTCATGCCAGATCACCGTGAGATACGACCGAGCCGACCCTCTCCGGCGTGCAGTAGCCGCCCGCGACCGCAACGCCCCGTCCGCTCCGCCGCCTCCTTGTGCCGCACCGTCGTGTGTCCGCCGGCGAGCCGCGTGAACCGACCGTACCTCCGCTCTTCCTTCTCCTCCCGCCGCTGCATCCGGCCCCACTGCGCCGGAGCAGCGCCTCCACCGCTCCGTTCCTCTCACGCTCGTCTCGCTCTCCATCGCTCTCTCCCTCTTTCTCAGTCCCCTATCCCTAATTTTTAATTCCTTCTCTCTCTCACCTCTCTAGAGTCTAATCCCTTCTCTCACTTGTTCTGCTGGTTGGGTTCCCTCGAAAGAGGAGCACCACAGCACACGGTTTTTTATTATTTTTATTATTATTTATTTTATTTTATTTATCTGTTAACTATTATTATTATTATTATTATTATTATTATTATTATGTTTCTACAGATTTCATTTATGCTAATCTTATTATTCTTATTATTATTATTATTTTTATTATTATTATTATCATTATTATTATTATTAACTCTATTTGTTTTGTGTTAAGTTTTAGTAGTATAGTATTAGAAAGTTAATTACCATAGTAGAATATTACAATATTTTTATGACAGTACTACATATTTAATTTTGTTGCTTTTTGTGTGTTTTATTACAATATTAGAAAATTTATGGATATTCTATTATTAATATTTATTAATAGTATCAATATTGGTAATATTAGTATTATATTATTATTTTTGAAATTTGGTATATTCTAATATTATATTAGGGCTTGCCCTACAAATTTGAAAAATCTAGTTTTAAATAAAATTTTCTAGAATTTCAGTTAGTTCTCTAAAGATATTTTTACTAATAAAATATAGTCCTTTTTACCTAGAAACCCTATTTTGACAACATGAAGTTTTTCTTAGTCTAAAAGCGATTTTTGATTTTTTTTTTAACTATTTATCTAAAGATAAATTTTGAGTAATAAAATGTAGTTCCGAATTATCATTTTCAAGTATTATATAAATTATTTTCCTAACTGAATTATAGTTTTTAACCTAAAATAATTTTTACTACTTATAAATATTTTGGGATATTAAATATAGTTCTCAAGGATTGTAAGTATTTTCTTTTTCTAAAAGTGGTATATGTATTATTCCCCAAATTCCATCATTACCGATTCTTAACCATCATATTCCTACTCTTTTCGAATTTAAACTACCTTATGTCCACCCTAACTAATTTGACCTTCTGAACCTAATGAAACTGTCCGTGCCATCATCCGAGGTCACCTTGCATATTTGTTATACCGAAGCCGCAGTTTGTGCCACCGTAATTATTGCAACACACCAGGCGTCCTACCAGGCAAGACACCTTGTCATTTGCTGTTTATTTATTTTAGCTCATATTTCATGCATTATTTATTTTCTTTATGCAAAATAAACTGTGATATATGGCATAACCTGTTAGAACTTACTGTTCAGTTATATTTTCGGCTATGTATTAGTTTTCTTACACATTAAACCTAGATTTAAGGGACCAACTTTGTGTGTTGCATTCATGGCCTTGACACGTTGTACTACGAAGTTGTGTGTCGCATGTAGAACACGGACGTGCGTGATTGGCTGGCCACCAGTACGTACAAGCCGTGTGATAGGAATAACCGCTAATAGAGGTTGCATGCTTAGTTTGACTTAGCGGTTATAGAGGTTTTCTGTTGTGGATACAACATAGTAGGCATTAGGCGGGGAGGACAATTCCTTAGCGTATGGGCTTCGATGCACTTTCCCTTGTGACCCGGAAGCTCCGCTGGAGATACGGGGTTGATGACCCATGATTACTGACGGCCACTGGCATTCTGCGGAACGTTATGCTCTTATTGATTGGGCCGCTGGTGCCCCAAGGGGGGATTATGTCGATCCTATTTAGCCAGGGCCCATGCGTAGGAAGAATTGTTCTTAACTACATTTCACTTAGAACGGTTAGGCACCTTTATCCGTTAGCTACGAGTACTTTTAATTTAGGTACTTGTATCTGACCGTGGCTTGGAACAATAACTTGTCGCGGATTAGTTCATCATATCTTGTCCTTGTTTGGTTGTAGGCTTACTACTTCGATGAGAAGGTATTGAACCTTGTTGGGGTCCGGATACCATATTGGATTCATGGCATGGAAAGATACATCTCCATGAATTAGTTTACCATCTCCTGTCCTTGTTTGGTTGGGGGAATGGTAAGATAGTTCAATCGATGTGTATTGGACCATGTTATAATTCAATTGACTTATTTATTTGAGCAATATTTATTCAGTTTGTATGGCATGATATTATGTGTCTTGTTACGTCCCTCTGAGGACCTGGTTATCTCGTCAGGTGTGTGCTATTGTCTATCGCAGGTGTTCTAGCTGTGGCCATAATCATCTCCATTCTTCGAGGATGATTCACTTTGATCGTCTTCGCTTTGCTCGCCAAAAATTATTTCTTTTCTCATGTATTTTTCCTTTACTTGTTGATAGTGGATTTGTCTCCGCCCAACATATTATATCAAGACAATTTATTATCTTTATGTGATGTCTTTTATTCATTTATTTTTGTGTGGATGAGTAGTTATGATTTTACTATATTTTACAGCTGTCACGACCCGCACCCGCTTTTCGGACGCGAGGGCGTGAGCAAGCCAGCTACGCGTCAAGCGGACTCCAGTCCGACTCAAATACGTAAATACTGTCACGGATATGGTATACTGCCAAATCATGGTAAACAAATCTATGTCTCAATCCACAATAAGAGTATAAAACATGAATGAACACTATGGGTCATGGTCTGCAGCCCACTAGCATATATGTCCGATAAGACTCTAAAGAAAATAACAAGAGTCTAAACTGAATCAAGAAACAGGATATCTCATGATAATGAAGAAAAGTACGAGCGGATAATAAATACAATAACGATACCTGAATCCTGCAAGCGTATCATCACGTCTGCCATCCAGAGCTGCTAACTAACTCCACGCAATAACTAACCTGAAGAGACATCAGGTCCTCAGGAGACATAGCAAGATACATAAAAACATGCCTATCTAGCAGTTTATCATGCAATAAGAAATACAGGATATAATGGGAAAAGACCAATCAGCATGAAAACACGACTATACACGACTGGAAGAACCACTACGCTTAAACAAACTGCTGGAGAAAATAAGAAAATACGATATCACGATGTCAATGGACAACTAATCGAATACTCAAACCCTCGCCCTTAGTGTGGACTCGCAGGTTTGAACAACTACTAGCCCTCGCCCCTAGTATGGACTCGCAAGCTAGCATCACCCTCGTCCCTAGTATGGACTCGCAGGTGTGAACCATATACTACTAACCCTCGTCCCTGGTGTGGACTCTCAGGCTAGCATCACCCTCGTCCCTTGTGTGGACTCGCAGGTGTAGACATATAACTACTAACCCTTGTCCCTGGTGTGGACTCGCAGATTAGCTTACTAACTCTCGCCCCTGGTGTGGGCTCGCAAGTTAGCTTAACTACTAACCTTCGTCCCTAATGTGGACTCGCAGATTAGCTTACTAACTCTCGCCCCTAGTGTGGGCTCGCATTAGCTTAACTGCTAACCCTCGCCCCTAATGTGGACTTGCAGGTTAGCTTCAAGAATTTTAAGGTACAGCAGTTCCAATATGACTTATTCATCCTATGGCACGATGCGACTCAGTCCAAGTACAAAAGATGACACGACACGACCCAATCACGATACACGAGAAAACTAATCCAATATGAACTATAAAGCTAATTATAAACAAGGCTATATATAAACTAGAAGGCATGATATACAAATCACATATAAATAATCAACTAATAAAACTGTATAATAATATAAATATGCATGTAAATAAACTGTAGAGGAAGGCAAGGCATCTTGCCTGGAGGTTGCACGCAGATCCAGCAATATATAGTCAACTGATAAACCACGAAGTCCAAGTCATCACAACTGTCTCCGAAAGCTAAAACAGACAATGCCAACAGTCTCAGAATAGTCAAATTAGCTAGGGTTGCCTGTCCTTAAGTCCAATTCTGGACACAGGGGCAAAACGGTAATTTTCAAAACGGTGTCCGTCGTTGGACCCACTTTGCACCGAAAAACGTACCAGAGTCAATGGTCTCTAAAGTAGTCAAACTAAATGTCTACGGATTCGTTTCTTCGATACGAACCCAACCTTATGTCCAAAGTTGGATTCCGGCAGGCCGTGCACAAAATCACCCGTTGAGTTGGATCGTGGGGCCCGCAAAACGGCAATCCAATCAACTGTCTCAGAATCGGACCAAACTTACCGTACAGGACCAAAAAAAATGATACGGTCCTATTGGTGCAAGTTTCGTCTTGATCTGACAAACATGCACGAAGTAATTGGGAAATTTGCACAGAGGCCGATACGGGGAATTTCGACGGATACGTATCAAATTCGTCGCGCACACGCGACCAATTCAAATTCTGTCAAAGCCCACACGACCACGAAGCCGTTACGCAGCTTTCGATGCCTTCGGTTCGTGACCACGTCGCCCGGAATGGCGGGATGCACGTCGTATCGGAAGATTTTATTGATTTCTAAAACAGGTTTTCGTCGGTATTCGGGATCAGTTTTCTTCGCTTATAATCAATAATTTTTGAAACTACAAAAAGGGTTCTGGAGTGGTACAGGTGCTCTAGAAGTTTATTCAGGTAGAATAATTAAAGTGATAACAGGTCGACCAGAATCGGACCTCGAACTGGGGTTCAAGACTTGTTCTATACTCTGTTTTTGGGTATGTTTTCCTTCGACTTTGTTTCGAAATTCTGATCGACCCAATGCGTTTTATCTAAATCCCTTTGGAGGGATTCGTGGGGGTCATGTAGGCTGTATGCTGGATTTAATATAACGAAAAACGATCGTAAATTAGAGGAGAACTTTACCTCAAAACAGAGGATACTCGACTGGGTTGCACTTGCTGCTGCCCTGGTTGTTCCGCGCACGTGCGCTGCTTTCGGCGCGTCGTGGCCGCGCGCGACGGCGCCGGGCGGCGCGCCTAGGGTCGGGGAGGTGTCTCTATGGCTGGAGGTCTGCTAGGGTTTTGTTTCTCGAGCCTTTCCTCTCGGGTCTTATCTCTCGATCAAACGCGGCTGTGTGTATTTACAGGGGATCAGGTTTCTTTGGTATACATAGATGTGAGGCTGGGCCTGGTTTGCATTGAAAGCTTGGGTTTGCAATTGGCTGGGAAGCTTGGGGGGACTCGGCCTGTGAGCCGGTTTGGGTTAATTGGATGGGCCTGGTTTTGTGGGGTCTTATGGCTGATTTGGTTGGGCTGGGATTTTCCTTATCCAAGTAGAATTACGTATATATATTATATACATATACAAACATATATATATATATATATATATATATATATATATATATATATATATATATATATATATATATGTATATATATATATATGTACATGACACATATACACCCATAAGTACCTATGTATATATATATACATATATACACACACATATACATATATTTATATTTATATATAAATGCACCTGTACACATATACAATATGTATATAGTTATACACCTACACACACATATATAATGTAAATATATATATGTACACATACACACATATATATAAACTATATTTTTATATATACGTATACATACACATATTTAATATTATATATTTATACACATATTTCTTTTGATAAATAATAAAGTGATAATAACTAATAATAATAAATAATTTATATTTAATAACCACAATAATAATATTAACACTGTATAACCTCAATAAAAATAATAATAGCAATAATAACGAAATTCAGTAAACCAATAATGACGTATATACCATCATGCACAGTCTAATAATCCCAAAAATGTATAAGGACCTATTTTATGCAAATACCATTGAATATCAAATAATAATATTTATAGTATTTAAATAATAATACTTAGAAATATCCATTAGATTATTAAAATGGAATACGACACAATTATACCAAAATACATCAACACGAATGTCATTGGACGTCTCGCATGACTACATGGGCTTGAGCTCAGTTCGGCCCAGTCCGACTAAAATGGTATAACCGGTTTCCCTAAAACACAATAATATAAATAATAAATAAATAAACTTCGGTAAGGGTTAATTCGTAACTTGGCCAGGTTTTTCTAGTTAGGACATCACTATGGCTCGGCCGTCCCTACCAGGGCTAATATACTAGTCAAAGCACGCCACTGCACTATCCGTGCCATGATTCCTAGTCACCTTGTACTCCAAAACTTATCTGTGGCTAAAGTCATCTATCGTAATAATTATCTAATAATTATTTATAGAAATATCTAAAAATCACCATTGAAATCAAATAAATAAAAAAAAAAATTATTCCAAAAATTTTCGGAAGGGAGGCTACAAATCTACCCACCTTAAAAATAATTTCGTCCTCGAAATTCTAATTCATGACTATGTCTTAAAATTAAAGTCTACTATTACTTTAATCTCCTCAAATTTAATTTCTCAAAATATTTTATGCCCTTCTCTGGTCATTTGGTATTTACGAAATCTCGAGGATTTACCCACCTTAGGTCACACTACTCCCTTGAAATAAAATGACACAAAATGACAAAGCCTATACAAGTATACCACCAAAATGGAACGAAGGGGGATGGAAAGACCTCTACCAACAAGAGTTAAGGGAGGGTAGAGGACCAAAAAGTACTTGAAATGTGGGAGCAATGGGTGCTCCGTTTACGGCACTGACGGAAGACTTTCCGGATGAGCTGATCGGCCGAGTATTGGAGGCCTTCGTATCTCGCCTTGTTGCAACTTTTTCATAAGACCCACGTGGCGGCCGCTGCGACGATCTGGTGGCCGTGGGAGGCAGAACCCCAGGCGCCCGCCAGATCGTGGAAGCGTCCACCGCACGGCTGAATATTATATAGCTGATTGAGGGTCCTCCAAGAGTGGTCAGACATGGTCCCTTGACAAAAGATGTGGTCAATGGTCTCCATCTGACGATCAGGGCAGCAATTACAGGCGGACGCAAGACTAATCCCAATGGTGTTAAGGATCTTTCGGTGGTCAGTCTCTTGTTAATGGTTCTCCATATGAGGATAGACCACTTCTTGGGGATACAGGTCTGCCAATAGTGCGCAATGGGGTGATGCGGCGGACCAATCCCGAGGATAGTTGTCCTCGCAGACCTCACTGAGAATGCCCCAGATGCTTCGAGTGTCCATCTAAGCGCATCGTCTTGACTACCAATAGAAATACCGATCTGGCGGATGCAGTCCACCGCTTCCTCACCAGCCCAATCCCTGATTTTGTCCCAGTTCCAATCGTCAGTAGATTAGTTCCACAAGTCTCTGATTCTGCTATTTCTCGGGGTCTCCAAAATACTAGGGATTAAACTGTCCCCTGTCCATCGCTCCAGGAATGGGTCCGACTCGCTGGCTCCCAATATGAGTCTCATTGCAGGCTCGGCGAGGTCGCAACCGACTAGGATGTGACGTCAAGCCGTCGAGGATCTGCTGTTGGATATGGCCAGTGATGGGTGGATGTGTTTAAAGTACCTTCCATAAGTTCTTGCTCGTGCGGAGTTTCCACCACAATTTCATTGAGAAAGAATTGACGATGTGATATATATATATATATATATATATATATATATATATAATATATATATATATATATTATATATATATATATATAATGAGGGAGGTGAGGTGCCACCCTATGGAGGGTGTCTACTTGTCACCCCCCACATGCTATCATCATGCACCCATGTGCATGATGATAGAATGGGGGGGTGACAAGTAGACACCCCCCCGTGAGGTGGCACCCTACCTCCCTTATTTTATATATATATATATATATATATATATATATATATATATATATATATATATATATATACTTTAATACTTAGATTAACTTTATCTTGATATTTGAGTTTCCACCATAATTTCTTGCTCGTGCGGAGTGTCCACCACCATAATTATTTACTATATATATATATATATATATATATATATATATATATATATATATATATATATATATATATATATATATTATAATTGAGCTCAGAATGCGTATGTAGCCGTTTACTTACGCTCTTCTTTAGGTTATCAAAACACTTATATACCAATACCATACCCTACTCTAGTTCCCTAGTGCATGCATTATCTATTTCGGATTTTCTGCAAACTCAAATGTCTTTATGAATTACATGAGTATTATATTCATCCATGGCAGTTTCTGATATTCTAAGGACCCTATACAAATACTACAAAATAATTATTTTTTATCACTCTAAAATAATATCTTTTTTGACATTCTAAGGATTTCGTTACTGCAGTTTCTAAGGAGGCTAAATCTAAAAAAATGAAATTTCACATTAGTAATATATATGAAGGTTAAAAATTTTGGGATCTTTCGATTTTTGTGATCATGTACGATCGTACAACTTGTACATGCGTCATATATTCTTTGTCCGATGATCAAATATGTTGTATTAATACTTTGATACAAAACTACATGTATAATAATTGTCCACAAGTTTGGCAATACCTATTACAAGTAGCTAGTATTTTTCCTTCACAAATTATACAGTCATATATATAAATACATATCTATGCATCAGAACTTTATCCCAGACTAGAATATTATGCCTGTATGTATGTATCATTGGGAAAGTGAATGCATATTTGAATTATTAATTATTAATAATAATTTGTTTCTAATAAGTGTGTCCAATTACAACGAGTTTTGTCACGCCCCAGTACCGAAATACTGAGACGGACTAGGCCAGCTACTCCATATGAGGTATATAAACGTCATACGGCGATCGTGGCTGTCAAGAGAAGGGGTGAATGCTACAATCAAGTCTCTTATGGTCGCACAGAGCATCTATGTCTCAATCAATCAAAACAAGAAGCAGTAAATAATGATCATATAAGACAAAGCAGTAAGGCGTCCCCGATGCTTCATCAAAATAATTTATGAGCCTAGCTATACAAAATGATAAGCTAGTGCCGAGAGTCATAGGTACATAACCATAGTCAGCTGTAGTTTTAATTACAATTATGTAAAAGGAAATTAATTTCCAGAACAGCCGGCTAAACAGGTGATGGTGGTTGGCCAAGTACAAAATAGAAGATATATGTAACGTCCCAGTCCCAATATACGTAGGACTAAGTACGTAGACATGCCAGCTGTATACATATGAAGTACATGAGCCTTGTATGTATACATAAGCTGTAAAATGTAGTAATCCAAGACAAACTAAATCTCATCCACATGAAAAGAATAAATAATAGAAAAATCAACTTAATATTTATGATATAATCGTTGGGCGGAGACAAAGTCCACTACCAACTATCTCAATGAAAGAAATGTACAAGAATCGATCCATAAAATGACAAGACGAACCAAACGCAATCGTCTTCGAAGGAATGGAGAAGACCACGGCCTTGGCTAGGATAGCTGCGGAAGACATGAACACACACCTGGGAAAAAACTAGGTCCTCAGACGGATGTAGCAAGATACAGGAAGAACATGCTAATATGAACTGTCAAAATAAAATAATATATAAAGGACTATTCTAGACACAAATATGCAAAGGAGATTCTAACCGCCTAATGTGCAATTTAGAGGACAACTTTCATGCGCATGGGTGGAATTTTAGGCTATGTGTACGTAACTGGCATCTAGTGATCCGTATTCGTCCGTAACGTCCAAAACGTCAGAGGGCGTCTGCAAATAAATTGCTACAGTTCCATCCGAAGACTGTGGTTTACCTGTTTGGATTCCCATACGCACTAGCGACTGTCCTCCCCCAATATTTTTCACTACTGACCAAGTCATGTCCATGACCCACCCAGTTTTGTAACTGCTCGAGTCTCTATACCTTAATCGTAACAGTTACGATCTATCCGTCACACGACAATAAAGATGGCCAGTCCATAAGTCATGCCCCTAACAAAATGTCTCAAATTGTGTAGTGTAGGTGTCATGGCCAAAGGAGATATAAGAATATCCCCCAACAAAAAGGTATTCCACTAAAACTAAGTTAACATGCATATAGTAAAGTAACGACTAATAGAGTCACTTGCACCCAAGTGTGGCTTGGACGAGCAATCTATAACAAAGGAAACTAACAATATGAAACAAAGTAAATAATACAAAAAATAAATAATATGACAGCAAATTAGCAAGGTATACTTTTCTGGGTCCTAAGCACTATAGTGGCGAAGATCAGACAGGAAAGTAGGTGGAACAACGGCTGCTGAGGACTAAGGTCCAAACAAACATCTCCGGATGCTGAAAATAGTCTATTATCTAATTATAATTAATACTGTACCTATTAGATTTATTTAATAAATTCTGAAATTAGGATATGGCATAGGTTTTCGTATTAGCTTTCCGAAAAACTAAACGGATCGCATTTTCGTTTTCGGTAACTCCCGAAATCGCAAAAATACTGAAACACGTTTATTTTTTGAACATCTAATACTCAAATAGTTTTACAAAAATCTACAGAACAAATTTTATCTATTAAAATATGTTTTTGGAAAGCTTACCTCGATATGCTTCTTTTAAAAAAAACTGGAGGCAAAATAGAGTTCGGAGCTAGGAGATATCTTCGTTCCAAGTTGCTCTTGCTACTAAAAAGCGGGGCTGAATTCTAATGACGAATTTTAGAATTTCTATTGGACTAAAAATAATTTCGAATTATGGATGATAGATATTGGGTTTATATATTTATTTATTTCAGATTTATCTCCTAAATTAGATAGGATTTGATTTAAATAAATTGGTGTTTGCTTTGTTAGGATAGGATATAGATAAAGATGTTTTCCAAGTAGAAGTAGGATTAGTATTAATTTAAAATATAGTTTATATTTATCTAAATTATCTATAACATTATTTAAAATTACTATAGATAATAAATATAGTTAATATTTATTTAAACAACCTTCATCTAATCTCATTTATACAAGCTGAAATATCTAATACTAATTTGACATTTATTCTATATTATGTAAATAGTGTACAATATAAGTAACTTGTAAAAAGTAATAAAAGTTATGAAATAAATCCTAAAATTTTGAGAAAAAGAAATTGTATAATTTAGTTTAGATCCTTAATGTACTAGAAAAATAGCTTTATATATTTTTATACTAAATTCACCAATGAGCACTATACTAAATATATGTAAAATAATACAAATTATATAATAAGTCAATAAATAGTTATTTAAAAATCCAAAAATTCTAAAAATATTTATTTTGAAAAATCAAGGGGTTTACAAAAGTCTTATCTAGATAAGGATTAAGAAGATTTTTAATTCCCCTTAGATTTTTCACTATTTAATTCAAATTGATTTAAAAGTAACTCAATCAAATATAATCCAATGTAGATAGAGACTAGGATTTATTTAAACCCAAATAGATAATTCTATTATTAAATTTAAACCAGTACATTCATATCTAAATCCAAATCCTATTTAAATATAGATAAATTACACATTTAAATTAAACTATTAAATTTAAATCAATAAATCAAATCACAATTTAATTTATCACAAATATATCCAAAATATCTTTTTATAAAATTTATATAATAATTACTTTCGAAAATTCCAATATATATTTTAAATATTAGTAGAAAATATCTTCAAAATACCCTTTAAATAATTTAGGTAAAAATAATTTCGAAAATAAACATAAATATTTACATATTTAAAAAAACTTTTTTGCTAAATAAATTATTATAAATAATAAAAATAAATTTTGAAAATATATATGAAATAATTTCATGCGCTTTACACGAGTAGAATATTCACATAATCTAGTTTTTCTAAATTACCACTTATTAAAATAAGATAGCCTTTTATAAATAACTAAAATAATAAGTTTTGGCAACCTTGATAGATACTTTTCAGAACTTTTAATAAAAATAATTATTATATATATAATTTTGAAACCATTACCGATAATAAAATCAAAAATTATTTTTCTAAAAATATGTACCTCGCACATATTCGCACTCGACGAGTAAATACGAAAAAAAATGCAAATTCCCGCGCAACGTACAATACAACTATGCGACGTATAAATTAAAAAAAACCAGTACTAAAATATAATAGAAATTTAGGAATTTTACATCCTACCCAACTTACAAGAATTTTATCCTCGAAATTAAGAATAAGTAGGGGATAAGAAGGCACAAGGGGTATATTGGTAATAAAAATTCGACGAGTCCTTGGGCGAGGCAAGAAACAACATAAACAAGCATTAGAAAATCATGATTTAGATAATAAATCACGGACATGGCTAATAAACGTAAAAGGAAAGATTAAAAGTTTTAAGTGGATCCATATAAATAATTTAGAGACTTAAGATATGGTTTCTTGGGAGTAGGTTGATGGCACGATTAGGAGAACGATTAGATTCACTCCTAATTGAAGTGATTCGGAAGTCGTGATAGAAGTCGAGGAAGGGACGAGTAGTTAAGACAAAGATTTAATCACATCGAGTGTTAATGGTCACAAGAGATAGGATAGCTAGAGGAAATTCAATTACAGCGCTTTCGTCATTCTAAAATAAGTGAAGGCGAAAGCAATATAGAGTTCGAAGACGATATTATCGAATACGAATACGTGGTTCAAAGGCGGCCGAATAATTCAAAAAAAATCGTCAAGGCAATAGTGGATGAGATTCTAAGGGGTAAGTTTAACTATATCTCATCCACGTAGGATAATAGTGTGAAAGGCGAACCAAAGTGTACTAGGTTGATCAGACCATCATGCACTGGTTCTGACTATACAATATGTTAGTGGGGGCCCCTAATAAAATATATGTCCTTGAACAAGCTTGAATAAAAAGTAAGCTTGCAAAAATTAGGCTATTTAGCAGCATTAGTCACGATGGTAAAAACATAGACACGAGAGCGTAAGAGTGAAAGAAGGTAGAATTAGTTCAGCTCCTTAAGAATCTAAGTCTTGTCATGTGATTGTTCCTATACATTCATCCTACTGTCTTTTATCTAAGGCTTGGTGGGCTAGATAAGTTAGGGTCCTATAAAGGCTATAGTCTAAGTAATTATGTTAATATGGGTCACAAGGAAAATAAATGTTAGGTCGTGAGGTGTCTACCCAACTTACAAGAGTTAAACTAGTGGTGTGATGGAACAATAGGACAAGTCTACCTAGTATGGATTACCTTTCTAACCAACATCAAGCACGAAAGAAGGATAAGAATGGACGGTAGAGGGAATCAAGCAAGATGTAAATCAAGGAATTCAAAATAGAATCGAGAAGGTCAAGTATGTGGATGAGATCCTAGACTCTAATCCTATCCGCATGCTTGTTTGGTACGGTAAAGTAACCAAACAAATTATCTTGACCTGCATGGGCCACCACAAAAACATGTAACACCCTAGTCCCAATATATGTAGGACTAAGTACGTAGACATGCCAGCGGTATACATACGAAGTACATGAGCCTTGTATGTATACATAAGCTGTAAAATGTAGTAATCCAAGACAAACTAAATCTCATCCACAATAAAAAGAATAAATAATAGAAAAATCAACTTGAATATTTATGATACAATCGTTAGGCGAAGACAAAGTCCACTACCAACTATCTCAATGAAAGAAATGTACAAGAATCAATCCATAAAATGACAAGACGAACCAAGCGCAATCGTCTTCGAAGGAATGGAGAAGACCACGGCCTTGGCTAGGATACCTGCGGAAGACATGAACACACACCTGGAAAAAAACTAAGTCCTCAGACGGACGTAGCAAGATACAGAAAGAACATGCTAATATGAACTGTCAGAATAAAATATTATATAAAGGACTATTCTAGACATAAATATGCAAAGGAGATTCTAACCGCCTAATGTGCAATTTAGAGGACAACTTTCATGCGCATGGATGGAATTTTAGGCTATGTGTACGTAACTGGCATCCAGTGATCCGTATCCGTCCGTAACGTCCAAAACATCAGAGGACATCTGCAAATAAATCGCCACAGTTCCATCCGGAGACTGTGGTTTACCTGTTTGGATTTCCATACGCACTAGCGACTGTCCTCCCCCAATATTTCCCACACTGACCAAGTCATGTCCATGACCCACCCAGTTTTTTAACTGCTCGAGTCTCTATACCTTAATCGTAGCAGTTACGATCTATCCGTCACATGACAATAAAGATGGCCAGTCCATAAGTCATGTCCCTAACAAAATGTCTCAAACCGTGTAGTGTAGGTGTCATGGCCAAAGGAGATATAAGAATATCCCCCAACAAGAAGGTATTCCACTAAAACTAAGTTAACATGCATATAGTAAAGTAACGACTAATAGAGTCGCTTGTATCCAAGTGTTGGTTGGACGTGCAATCTATAACAAAAGAAACTAACAATATGAAACAAAGTAAATAATACAAAAAATAAATAATATGACAGTAAATTAGTAAGGTATACTTGCCTGGGTCCTGAGCACTATAGTGGCGAAGATCAGACAGGAAAGTAGGTAGAACAACGGCTGCTGAGGAACTAAGGTCCAAACAAACATCTCCGGATGCTGAAAATAGTCTATTATCTAATTATAATTAATACTATACCTATTAGATTTATTTAATAAATTCTGAAATTAGGATATGGCATAGGTTTTCGTATTATATTTCCGAAAAACTAAACGGATCGTATTTTCGTTTCCGAAAACTCCCGAAATCATAAAAATACTGAAACACGTTTATTTTTTGGACATCTAATACTCAAATAGTTTTACAGAAATCTACAGAACGAATTTTATCTATTGGAATATGTTTTTGGAAAGCTTACCTCGATATGCTTCTTTTAAAAAAACTGAAGGCAAAACGGAGTTCGGAGCTAGGAGATATCTTCGTTCCAAGTTGCTCTTGCTACTAAAAAGCGGGGCTGAATTCTAATGACGAATGTTAGAGTTTCTATTGGACTAAAAATAATTTCGAATTATGGATGATAGAAGGGGGATGTATTGGGTTTATATATGTATTTAGTTCATATTTATCTCCTAAATTAGGTAGGATTTGATTTAAATAAATTGGTGTTTGCCTTGTTAGGATAGGATATAGATAAAGATGTTTTCCAAGTAGAAGTAGGATTAGTATTAATTTAAAATATAGTTTATATTTATCTAAATTATCTATAACATTATTTAAAATTACTATAGATAATAAATATAGTTAATATTTATTTAAACAACCTTCATCTAATCTCATTTATACAAGCTGAAATATCTAATACTAATTTGACATTTATTCTATATTATGTAAATAGTGTACAATATAAGTAACATGTAAAAAGTAATAAAAGTTATGAAATAAATCCTAAAATTTTGAGAAAAAGAAATTGTATAATATAGTTTAGATCCTTAATGTACTAGAAAAATAGCTTTATATATTTTTATAATAAATTCATCAATGAGCACTATACTAAATATATGTAAAATAATACAAATTATATAATAAGTCAATAAATAGTTATTTAAAAATCCAAAAATTCTACAAATATTTATTTTGAAAAATCAAGGGGTTTACAAAAGTCTTATCTAGATAAGGATTAAGAGTTTTAATTCCCCTTAGATTTTTCACTATTTAATTTAAATTGATTTAAAAGTAACTCAATCAAATATAATCCAATGTAGATAGAGACTAGGATTTATTTAAACCCAAATAGATAATTCTATTATTAAATTTAAACCAATACATTCATATCTAAATCCAAATCCTATTTAAATATAGATAAATTACACATTTAAATTAAACTATTTAATTTAAATCAATAAATCAAATCACAATTTAATTTATCACAAATATATCCAAAATATCTTTTTATAAAATTTATATAATAATTAATTTTAAAAATTCTAATATATATTTTAAATATTAGTAGGAAATATCTTCAAAATACCCTTTCCATAATTTAGGTAAAAATAATTTAGAAAATAAACATAAATATTTACATATTTAAAATACCTTCTTGCTAAATAAATTATTATAAATAATAAAAATAAATTTTGAAAATATACATGAAATAATTTTATGCGCTTTACACGAGTAGAATATTCACATAATCTAGTTTTTCTAAATTATCACTTATTAAAATAAGATAGCCTTTTATAAATAACTAAAATAATAAGTTTTGGCAACCTTGATAGATACTTTTCACAACTTTTAATAAAAATAATTATTATATATATAATTTTGAAACCATTACCGATAATAAAATCAAAAACCATTTTACTAAAAATATGTACCTCGTACATATTCGCACTCGACGAGTAAATACGAAAAAAATACAAATTTCTGCGCAACGTACAACACAACTATGCGACGTATAAATAAAAAAAAACAGTACTAAAATATAATAGAAATTTAGGGATTTTACAATATCAGTGCAGTGAAGAAGAAACCCACTCATGGTCCATGGCACCCATACTCCTGGTGTACACTATTGTTCGGGTAGAAGGATGGATCCTCTGGTGTTGCTACGATATCTGGCCAAACAAAACCAGCGGGGTCAGACCCCGAATACAAGTACCACAATGGAGCACATAATGAATAAGACAAAACCCAAGCGTAATAATAAGACCTGATTCAAGAGTTATAGGCTTATACCATTTCATCGAGACAATACGACACCCTTACAACCAAACAAGGACAAACAGTGCCAATATCATGCCGAGATAAGGTATATCCTATAACCATGGACAGTTGAAGGGCTTCTGATCGCAACTTCGGTCCACAGCCTATAACATCATAATAGCCCAACCCAATAACCAAACAAGGACATGGGTTGGACCACGCGCCACGATAGTCCATGTTTCTCAGTTGCTAACAGAAGAAAACATATCACAAACAAGTCGTCTTACAAGCGGCCAATCAATCCTACAACTTTCTATGATTTGTCTGGATTATCCCAGTAATGCAATATAGGAATCCTTAGATCGTGTCAACCCAGCAGGGCTAGCCAAACCATTATATATATATATATATATATATATATATATATATATATATATACATATTTACGACACCCTTACAACCAAACAAGGACAAACAGTGCCAATACCATACCGAGATAAGGTATATCCTATAACCATGGACAGGTGAAGGACTTCTGATCGCAACTTCGGTCCACAGCCTATCACAGCATAATAGCCCAACCAATAACCAAACAAGGACATGGGTTGGACCACGCGCCACGATAGTCCATGTTTCTCAGTTGCTAACAGAAGAAAACATATCACAAACACGTCATCTTACAAGCGGCCAATCAATCATACGGCTTTCTATGATTTGTCTGGATTATTCCACTAATGCAATATAGGAATCCTCAGATCGTGTCAACCCAGCAGGGCTAGCCAAACCATTATATATATATATATATTTTTTAATATATATATATATATATATATATATATATATATATATATATATATATATATACACATAGCACTTTGATTATGTACCGGTCCCTCGTAAGGTCACCGTGCTAAAATATATAATACATAGCACGTAGGAGTCGGATATAGTCATCCACTATAGGCGGATGAAACTGTATCCGTGGCGGCTAACCCGATACGTCAGGATTGGACCTAGGGTGGCTAGTATGGCACGATCTCGGAATTCTGTTCCCTCCCAAAGCTTCTACCAATTTAAGTTGCTTAGATTAACTTTATCTTAATATTGGAATTACATGTCGTGGTCACATGGTCATCCTCCTATATGTCATACCATAGTACGTGTACCCTAAGTATGAATCCACATCGGCTCAAAGAGTCCCAAATATAGATACATGCTTAGTGTAATGCATCAAACAACAATCAATATACCACGAAACTATTATTGACCAATTACCATGACTGTGTTGAAAGGTACACATGTATTGACATATAACACGAATGATCACTTAGCATGTAGAGTCACACCTCAGTGCACTCATTAAATAGCATCGCAGTGCATACTAATATTGTATCTCAATACACACTTAGAAAATGTACCCGCACATGTACAGGTAATCAGATCAGGAACATGGTCAAGTCAGGAAGTCACACGGATCCCTCGTGACATAAAAGCCACATATAAATTTTGGTTAAAGTGAGACATGAAGATCCTTGAAGCCAAAACAAAGATCTACAACTTTCATGTTGGGAGTTGGGAGAAATTTTGGCCACAAATCAGCCAAATAGGACATAAAATAGCCAAAAATAGCCAAATATGCACTATGCGACACTATGCAAGCCATGTGGCACTATTTATCCATGCGGCACTATTCAAGTCTGCGGTACTATTCATCCATACGATACTATGCAAGCCATGCGATACTATTCTCCATGTGACACTATTCAAACCTGTGGCACTATTCATCCATGCGGCCAAGTTGCATGCGGCCAGACTACCTGCGGCCAAGACTCATGCGGCCAAGCTGCATGCAGCCAAGCAATAAAGTCCGCATGACTTCATGCGGCCAAGCAAATGAATTTCGCATGACTTCATTCGACCAAGGGTCATGCGACCAAGCAAATGAAGTCCGCAGGACTTCATGCGGCCAAGGGTCATGCGGCCAAGCAAATGAAGTACACTGCTCATCTTTTCTAAAATTCGAGAAGATGGGCCATGGAAGCCATGGCTTCCAAGCTCTGTCCATCCTCCGATTTAAGTCAAAAATTGGACTTCCATAGGTCCAAATGGGATAGAACAAAATTTTCTACAACATAGAACAACTAGATTTCGAAAACAAGTATGTTTAATAGACCAAAACCCAAGAAAATCGAAAATAAAGTAAACTTAGATCTACAAGAATTTATCCATCAAAACCAAAAATACCAAGTACTAAACTTGTAGAGAATGAAGAGAAGAACAATATCGATAAATAATATCAAAGGAAACATCAAGAATGAAAAATTAAAGAATCTCTCCATTTGGTGCAAGATGTACTTGCCTAAAAGTTTGCTTGAGAAAAATAAATGAAAGAGTGAATGAGGAGAGAGAAAGAGGAAGTGAATAGATATAGGAGTTGGATTGACTCAAAGAAACCCTAATATTAAGCATGCTCTTAACCATGACTAATGACATGTTAAATGCTACATGATACAACAAATTAAATTAATTGAATAAAATTCTAACCACAACACGGTTCAGAAATCCTATCATCGAAGCAGTGAACCACTCCTACAACCAGACAAGGACAAGGGGTGGCACACTAATCCGCGATAAGATATTGTTCCATGCCATGGCCAGTTACAAATATATGATACATACAATCAAAATACAGGTGTCAGATACCATATACAGAAAATCAAAAATTTACGTATTTCGGGAACGGGGAGTGACAAGTTTATGATAACGAGTTTATTTAACAAATCTGTCGAAAAGGTGTGTCATTTCTATTGTGTACGAATCTACGGCAACGAATCTATTCAACAAATCTATTGAAAATATGTGTCATTTTTATTGTGTCTCTTTATCATCTATAAAGCATAAATGTTTGAATAATTCACTAACTCAATTCATTCATCAAATATTAAGTCTAAGAGAGAGAGAGAGAGACTATGTGAAGCCCATGCTTGTAATTTTATTGTATTTATTAATTATTTGGTTAAACCCAAAACCCTTTGGCCCAATGACTTAAACCCAAGCTGTAAGACCCATGTTTTGTTTGTGTATTTTATTTATTTATTATTGTTTGTGAGCCTTAAACCCAGCCGAACTATTTTGGCCCAATGACTTAAACCCACTAAGTTCACCCAACCAAAAACCCATTCTTTTCCACTCACCGGTTCTCCCTCTCAGATTCACTCATCCCGCGCACACACCCACGTCCTCTTTCTTCTTCCTTTTCATCTCGCGTAATATCCCCCAGTAGAGAAGAAACACCAGAAGCTTCACAAATCATTTTCTCCTCAAAAACTCCATAACTCTCTCAAATCTTCACCAAATCCAAATATGCGACCGCCACCGCGCTCCCCTCGCTGCCCTTTCCGAATCCATACCCCACTTCCCCCATTTTCGAGCAACCGACCGCAGCCCTCCCGACAGTAGTCGGCCGTCCATCGCCGTCCGCCAGCCTCGCGCGCTTCCCGGTTCCGTGCACCTTCGCCCACGTAGCCGTCCATGTGCGCGCACATGTCCGTGCTCGTCGTTCCCGACGTTGTTCGAGTCCGAGGCCTTCCCTCGGTACTCCTTCGTGCAAGCCTTGGGTAAATCCTTTCCCTTTTTTTTGTTTGTGTATTTTATTTATTTATCATTGTTTGTGAGTCTTAAACCCAGCCCAACCATTTTGGCCCAATGACTTAAACCCACTAAGTTCACCAAACCCAAAACCCATTCTTCCCCACTCACCGGCTCTTCCTCTCAGATCCACTCATCCCGCGCACACACCCAAGTCCTCTTTCTTCTTCCTTTTCATCTCCCTTAATATCCTCCAGTAGAGGAGAAACACCAGAAGCTTCACAAATAATTTTCTCCTCAAAAATTCCATAACTCTCTCAAATCTCCTCCAAATCCGCGACCGCCACCGTGCTCCCCTCGCCGCCCTCTCCGAATCCAGACCCCACTTTCCCCATTTTCGAGCAACCGATCGCCGCCCGCCCGGCAGCAGTCGGCCGCCCGTCGCCGTCTGCCAGCCCCGTGTGCGCCCCGGTTCCGCGCACCTTCGCCCACGTATCCGCCCGTGTGTACGCACGTGTCCGTGCTTATCGTTCCCGACGTTGTTCCGAGTCCAAGGCCTCCCCTCGGTACTCCTTCGTGCAAGCCTTGGATAAATCCTTTTCCTTTCTTTCTGTCATTTCTTAACGGAACCCATATTTCATATTCTGGCCTTAGAGACCGTTCTGTGGATTAATTGGTTTATGTAGAATTGTTGTTTTAGTTATGTTGTGTTAATTAGTAGCATGGTTTGTAATAATTACTTTTTAGGAAACTTTGTTTAGGTTGTTGTTGTTTAATCTTTAATTAATTAAAATATAGGTTAATGAATTAGATTGTTTAATTATGTGATTATAAACTGGGTTGTATTTCTAAAAACCTAATAATCATTCAGAAAATGGTTAACAAAAGTTTTAGTGTTATTAAAGTATTAGTAAATAAATTTTTGTTAAAATTAATACTCTTTATGTAAAAGTTGTAGGTAAAATTATATAATTAATTTCTTATACATATATTCTCCTTTTAAGTGTTTTTAAATCAAAAAGGTTTTTTTTTTGTTAAATAAATTAATAAAGAAAAGCTGACTAATTTTCATAAAAGAGTTTTATTTGTTAAAATAATTAGTTTTTGGTATAAAAAAATGGTTAAAAGGTATTTTCTAAGGAAAATCGATTTTTGTTAATTTTAATCTCGATTTATAAATTCTATTTTCAAATATTTTTAGATAAATCTTTTTCCTACAAAATTACTAATTTCAAAAAAAATACATCTTTAGTAATTTTCTTAAAAAATATTTATTTTACGACAAAATCTATATTTACTTAAATAGTTATATATTAATATCATTTTTGTAACAAAAAATATTTTTATGTACAAATGGATTCCAATTAGGATCACCAGCCTGTAGACTTGGCCCAGTTTTGTACCTTAGATTTAGGACGTAATTCTGTTTACTAAAACTGGCATTACGATCTTGTAGGTTCTGATTCGTAAACCCTAGCAGTCACTTTCTGGTTGTTGCCAAGTCAAAGAATATTCTGAGGCAAGTTTCATATCTATTCCATATCTGTATTTTATTTTGATAATTAAATGTATGCATCAGTTAGATACATGTAGTATAGTTACACTGATTCACCGTGGATCCCTCTCGAATTCCACATAGGTTGATAGATTGCTGGATGGCTATCTTGACATGTTGATTATTGACTCATTAACTCATTGCTTGAGAATTTCTTGGGGGAGTAGTATAACGTCTGTGACCAAAGCCAAAATTTGCTCATTTCTCGTCTGCGCTAACCCCAACCTCATTGTGGGTGAGCCGTACCGTATACTATTTGTTTCGGTCGAAATGTTAGTATACATATTGCCTCTATCCCAGCCGGTCATAGGCCCTGTTATATACTCAAACACTAGCGTGGCATTGCATCATTTTGGACATTGACATCATCTTTCTTGTTGGTCTTTTTACTATTAAATATAAAAAAATATTGTTTTCTTTAACTGTCGCTAGATGTGGATAAAATATGTACTTGCTTCCTCCTGACTGGAGACAATATTTTTAGGTGATTGCGACGAAGAGGAGCTGCCTTACTGCACTTTCTACGGGACGGACTTGGGTCCCGCAGAGGTTGAACCAGGAACCCCTGAATCCTAGAATGCTGGCTTAGCACTTTCCTTTACTTTCCTTTCAAAATCTTTTGTAATAAAATGATTATTGTAGTTGTTTGTTTTATTTTCAGATTTTTTCCAGTTGAATAAAATATTTTATTTTTTGTTAGATGTTTCTGCATGTTATGTTTCACTACTTGATACAGCTTACTGCCGCCGTCTCACAACGATGCAGGCTGGACCTGATTCGACTAGATCCACTACATTGGGACCGGGTCATAACATGTTTTTAGTGGTATCCCATGCAGGCCAGTTCTGTAAATTGGTCTGGTCAACTTAGTCTAGACCAACCTGCAGTTCTGTAACTTGACCTAAGTTTAGATGAGATTTTAGGAAAACAGACCTAGAAACAACTAGAACACTTAGATAGATGACGAAGGGTAAGACTACTCATTCTGGGCCTGCTGATGAGAAAGTTTCATCCTCTGAGAATACTCCAACTCAGCTCAGTCAGACCCCTCTCTGTTGCAGCTTACTGATCATCCTCACGCTGCACGGCCTCTGCATGCTGCTTATACTTCCACAGTACATGCAGCAGCGCCGATCCCTCCGAGGACCGCAACCCCACATGTTGAAGTAGTTTCTTCAGTTACTCCACCAACACCAGTGGACAACGATGACCTCGTAAACCTGCTACGAGGAATACTTGAGGGCCAGAGAGTTCAAGCAGAAGTGAATCGCGAGCAGACCGCGATTATGAAGGAGGACATGGAGAATGCCCACAATGTTGCCATGACAATGTTACAAACATCATAGACAGAGAAAAGGACTGCCAAGGTGAGAAAAGTGAAATTGATAATTTATGTTTTATTGGAGAAATATAGATGCTGATGTATTGGTCCTTTAATTCAGGAGAAAGTTGGGGACATCGAGAGTTTCAAGAACTTGATTCCGTGGCCTTTCAAAGGTACTGAAGGTCTAACCTACGCGAACGAGTGGCTGGATGACATGGAGCGAATCCTCAACGTTGTTCGCATCCCACCTGGACTTATGGTAGAGGCTATAGCTCTACAGCTTCGAGATGTTGCTAGCATATGGTATCGGAGCGAGCCCAGATTTATGACTGGAAGAACATTCTAGCGTTCTTTCAAGAAGCAGTTCAAGAGGAAATTCTTCCCAAAAGCTGCTTTGCAAGCCATGGCAAGGTAGTTCTACGACCTGAAGCAAGGAGATCGTACTCTAGAGGAGTACGCATCGGAATTCAACCGGCTTAGCAGGTTTGCACCCTGTCTGGTTGCAGACTCAGAGGAACGTGCCCAGAAGTTCTGACATGGATTGCGGGAGGAGATCCGCACTCATGTTGCTGAGAAAGGAGCTAAGATGTTCGACAAGATGCTTAAGGTAGCCCAAGACGTAGAGGCCAGCTCAGCCGGCCATACCAAGAGAGAGCACCCTAGATCTAGCAGCCATCACCAGGGACGTTCCAAGAGGCCCAACACCAACGACAAGCCCTCTCAGCAGCACCACAGGGCACCCCAGTAGAACCAGCCGAAGACAGTCACATGCACCTTCTGCAAGAGGCCCGGACACTCATCTGATGTTTGTAGAAAGAGACTGCGCCACTGTCTTGCTTGTGGGTCTGCTACCCACCAGATCAGAGATTTTCCCACAATATTCAGAGCTGGACCTGGACAACATAAGGGTCCACTTCCTTCCCAACAGCAGCGGTACAACCAACACAGGACCGGGCAAGCTTTTGCCTTGGCCGTTGAGGAGCCTGAGGCAGAACCAGAACTAGAAGGAGATGTCATCGCAGTGCCATCTTATTACACTCACACCCGACTTTATGTTTATTTGATTCAGGGGTGTCACCCCCAGTTTTCAGAAATAGGGATATTTTTGTCATTTTTTATTTTAGAATATTTTTGAAATTATTTATTTATTTATGATCTTATTTTGGGGTTATTTGAGTCGGGATCGAATTTCAGCTCAATCCGACTTGTTTCGGGGACCCGGGGTAGTTTTGACTCTAGTGGGACCCACTCATTAGTTAGGCATGGCCCACATGATATTATTTTAGTTAGTGAGTTAGAGTAATTATTCATGGGTAGGTTAAGTTTAATTAGAGCCTTTAAACTAGACTAAATTGGCCTCAACCTTAAGCCTATTCCTAATTTAAATCAAATAGGACAAATGGGGGTATTTTAGACTTTCCTATAGGGGACACCTAGCACACACATGGCAGCCATAGGAGGAGGGATGGAGTCATCCTCTCATTTGTTATTATCCATCCATTTTCTCTCTCTTGTTCTTTCCCAAAATTTAGAGAAGGTTCCCATTGATTTCATCTCCAAATCAACCCCTTCTTCTACCAAATCTTCTTCATTTCTCCTCTACTCTATGGTTAGAAGGTGCTAGCCAAGTTTTGGAGGATTCGGCTCTTGTTCGTGTCCATTTGGAGGTCTCTACGTGTCGGTGTCGTGTCGGAAGGATTTTTCTTTGAATTTCTCTCCCGGAAGGTATAATCTCTCATCTAATCCACCCCTATATGCATATAGGAATATTTTGAACCCATAGAAATGAACCCCATGGTTGTATCTCCATTTGTGTCCATTTCGTATCCATTTGGAGGTCATAGGAGTGTCCTTTGTGTTGTGGTTGTGTCCTAGTGGGAAAATCTCTATTTGGACACATGTATTTTTAACTTATATTGTTTAAATGATTATTTAGATTTAAATCACAGATTTATGTTATTTAGAGATGTGTTCTTCATGTATCATATTGTATCATATTTATTTATATATATATATATATATATATATATATATATATATATATATATATATATATATATATATTGGTGTGTTTTAGTGTCATAATATATCTATGGGTGTATGGGGGAAATTTCGGCCATGGGCATGGGGATTTAGAATGGTGGAGTTGGTGTTGTTTGAATGTGTGTGTATGTGTTGTATTGAGAGATGTTTGAGAGTGTTTGAGAGAGGGACTTGGGAGTGATAGAGGGAGTGAGTGCAAGAGTGGATTGGGGGATTTCACTGCTGCTAACAGCAGCAGTATTGGAAGAGATCAGTCCCCACAGGGGACTGATTAGGCATAGCTGCAGTGGCAGCTCAAGCAGTGTATGGGAGGGGATATCAGCCTATATTTCCAGCCATAAACCTATCCCCATTGAGAGCCATGTAGTTGTCCTAAATTCAACCTTGTTTCAGCCCCCCTATATCAGCCAACAGTCCCTAAACCTGTCTCCTAAACCAGCCCCTTCCAAGCACCCTTAAGTAGTCCTAAACTTGTCCCATATTAGCCTGAACAGCCCCCCTAAACCTGTCCTTAACTGCCCATTTCAGTCCATATGGAAGCCCCTTTGTAGAAGCCCCAAACCAAGCCATTAACTGTCCCAAACCCTGTCCTTATTAGCCCCTGA
>JANAVB010003412.1:0-67500 GCA_029216955.1 Iris pallida
AGTCAACCATCCTATAACCAACCCAATGTCAAGAGTCCTGGAAGATACACAACCGTTCAAGCTGCAGAATCTTCATCTACCACACAAATAGTATGCACCTTACATGTTATTTCTTCATCTCTAGACCTTTAGTACTCTTAACTCTTCTGACATCTCTATAAACTCTTCCATAATTTGAGGCTCCGGAACCTTCTGTGTTAGTCTCCTTGCTTCTAAATTATATCTAGATTTCCAAACCATATATATGCTTAACACTCCATCTATATACATTTCAACAAACATGTCACAATTTAGTATTAAGAAAATTAAGTTAGCTATTTCCACAGAAGCACTGAGCAAGACTTATTTTCATGACCCTGCACTTCCCCTTATATAGCATCGAAGATGATCTTCAAGTAGCCTAGTGAGGTTAAAGTAGACGGTTCTGGTTCTAGACTTATGTCTAGCCAAAGCACACTGAATATGTGTTAGCATAGTTATTAAAGAAGTACGACACGCTGCAGAGCAAAGGGTGTAAAAGACTGAGGTGCAAGGCGAAGGCACAATCCTCATTAAGGCGAGGTGCACATTTATTCAACAAAAAGAAAATTATAAATCATATATGCAATAGATATTGAAAATCGACATGCCAGAGTGGTTATCGGGCACGACAAAAAACCATGTGGTCTTTTTTCCCCTTTTGATCTACTGAGTAGAGAAACTTCTGAGAGTTTAGGATTTTTTTATTCCCCTTTAACTGTGGCTTCATTGCACAGGCACAACACGGACACGACACCTATTTTGGTGTGTCCTAGTGTAAGTGTCCAATATGTGTTAGGGGGGTGTTCACATTTTTGGAGTGTCTATGCATCCTAGTCCAAAGGTGGTCCCTACTAGCAGGGAAAAATATTGGTTAGTAGAAAAAACATATAAAAGATAACATAATACAGCATATGCATGAGGCGCACCTCAACTAGGTATGAGCCTCACTGAGGCACACACCTTAAGAAGAGCGCCTCGCCTCACATGTTATGAGGTGCAGAGGGGCTCTCACTTATGTAGGAGCCGGAGGGTCAAGATGTACACAGCCTTACCATCATCACATATATGGGAAAGTTTTTTATGTGACTCGATGTCTAAAACTTGAATCCTTCATAATGCAAGCAACAAGCCTCACTGTTTTACCCCTTACACTCTGGAATACGCAGTACCAAATGCAATAGGACAGCAAGTAATAGGCTAATGTACACTTTTTTAGAATAATTATTATTTACTTTAAGAGCAATACAAGGAGTTTCTCTCAGCAGATCCTCATGACCCATTATGCCAAATTCATGTAATTGAAATACATGCAAGCAGTGATGTATCCGTTAATCAGTCTTCACTTACATTACAGTTACCAGAAAAAAGTTCACAGGATTATGAAAAAACGTGTGATCATTACTGCAAAATCATAGAGTGGAGGTGGTCTGGTAGTTGTTCTGTTCCATTAAGGACAAAGCAAATGAGGATAAAAAGGAGATAGCTAAAGTTTATGACATGACAGAGAGGAGCAGAGAATATAAATAAAGAGTTGGAGCTTCTGTTGATGCTGGGCTGGCAACTTCAGCCTAGAATCATTTTAGCATCTCCATTTTTATAATTCATAAAATACAAAAAAAAACTTCTAAAAATTATATACTTGGTTAACAAATCCCTACTGTTTTAACAATTACAATAAAAATTCCCTAATAAACTCATGCTTTTGTTTGGTAAGTGGTAACTCTCGAAAGATAAACCAATGGTTAACAAAGCCCTCCACTTCTCTTGTTTAATGTAATTTGTTACTTTTGAAGTATTTATTCTTGTTTATAATAATATTTTCTTTTTTTTTCTTTTTCTTTTTTCTTTCAAGTTTTGCTGAATACTAAGTATTATAAAGATGTTAATTCTGATTTTTCATATAGGATAGTTGGAGTCTATAAACAAAGGTTTGCAGTATTGGTATCAGAATCAGTATCAGACCCTTCCTATGATATCAGGATCGATGGTATAGGTAGTATTGATGGTTCAGATCGGAGTATCGGATTTTTTGGTATCGGAAAGAAAATGATTATTAATAAATTTCAGTGCTCTAAATGGCGTTCGAGGCGGCCGCTCAGACAGCCACTCGCCACACCGCTTTTGTCGTTAGCGGTGGAGTAGACGGCCGATGGAGGTTTGGCGCGTAGGCGGAGGTGAGGCGACGTAGGCAGGTACCAAGGCGAAGCAATATCTGACTAGATATTTTGTAAAAAGAGTTTTGCAAGCATTATTGACCTATAGTTCACTTTACAAGACTGAAACTTTATAAAGCTTTGTTCTACAACTTAGTTATGTATAAAACACCTTTAAAATAAGCATATTATGCACACACACAAAAAAAAAAAGGAAAATTGTACAAATGTCCAAATAAATGAGGCGCCTAAGCGTTAGGTGGACTATCTCTGCCACCGTTTAGAACCCTGATAAATTAAAAAAAACAATTAGGCATAATTTTAAGTATTTTATGGTTTCATTAGTAGTTTTAAAATTGAATCAAATAATAATCACCCTTGCCGGTCGGTTTACCTGTGATACATAGATTTTCTTCATTTACATGTTTTACAACTTTACTATGCTTTTACATCCTTATTGATTTGTCTTTTTCGATCAATTTTTTGTCGAATTGACTGAAAAGAGACCCAAACCATAACGATATCGACAATATCGGATCAGTATCGGATTGAGATATGCCGTATTGATATAGGCGGTATCGGATCGGTATAAGTCGATACTGTAAACTATGCTATAAACCCTTACATACTATATCATGAACGACTGAACAAACCACGTGAAAGTAAAAGTTGTTTGTTAGAGATTTAAGATTAAAAATCAGCATTGCAAAAATCTCATACCTAACATTTTAGGTTGACTTCATAATTAATGATAATTACATGAAATATTCTAAGTCACATTATCTATATGTGATTTTCTTTTGACATTTTG
Organism: Iris pallida; assembly: GCA_029216955.1. Taxonomy (NCBI): domain Eukaryota; kingdom Viridiplantae; phylum Streptophyta; class Magnoliopsida; order Asparagales; family Iridaceae; genus Iris; species Iris pallida. The sequence continues at coordinate 2,986 of JANAVB010003412.1, forward strand.
GAAAAATTTTGCTCTAGGCTCCCATCTACTGCTAGGCAGTCCCTCTAGGTAGCCAACCGCAAGGGTTCTTTGCCGAGGGCTACCAAATGTAAATTGAAATGTTCACTTTAATACATCTATGACAAATCATACCATGAAATAAATAAGAAGATGCACCATAAGAAATGATGGTAATATATGGTACAATGCGATGTGAGTCTTTACTCATAAATACTAAGAAATATCTTAAGTTATGTATCTACATTTCTTTACAAAAGAATAAGTCATTTCCTACTTCGGGTCTTATTACTCTTATACCCATGTGCCTTAGCTTAGACATATATCTTAAGCAGATTTACCTTCGCGTAACAAGTTTTGCATATTATCCTATTACACGGTATATACTCCAGCCTAGCTAGGAAATATAAAATCTCTCTGCCAATTATTTTAACAAAATAATCTCATGAAATATAACTATAAAACTAAGTATTTACATTTTGATTTAGACTCATTATAACGCATTAATTATTAGTTAAAACGTGAACTCATACAAGACCGTTATCAGTTTGAATGATTGAGGAAATGCTTACAAATCCAAGATAACAAGAGGATAGAACCACAGGAGAAGGGCATCAAGCAACAAACACCTACTACCACTGGCAAATGGCAAAATCCAAGGAAGAGAGACAAGGGATTCTAGTAGAAAGAATGGCAAAATAATTTTGTAAGTGCAATTATGAGAGCATTTAGATGAAGATGTATTCCAACACTTACCAGCCTATTCTGTCCAAACGAAATGACAAGAAATGTCAGGGGGTGCCGGGCATAAACATACACCAGAAAGGGCTCTGCCTCGGCAAGAGGCCTATACACACTACTAGTTGAAATAGGAATATGTTGAATTGGCAAGGGGTCATTAAACACAAACCAGAAATAGAAACCAGTCCGTATGGGGTAATCAAGGGACATATATGCGCTATGGGATTGAGAGTGAGGATCAATGGATCTTTTAAGTGGGTGTGTTACACTGAAAACAAGAGGTTCAAGATGTAGACAATAATCTTAGCCTCATATTAGTGAAACCGTAAGATTCTAGGTGCAGCAAGCTTGCCGTTAGTTGAGAGATGATTTCGTGTTTGATTTGGTTTGAGATTGTATCTTGTGTGTGTGTGTGTGTAGGAGTTACCTAGTTATAGTCTTTGCTTCTTTAACTAGAAAGTAGTTTGCATTTTTAACTCTTATACAACATGCCCTAGGACTAACCACGGTTTTAAAAAAACCATTACTGGCCTGATAATGTAGTAGTTTTCTATTTGAGTGTAAATTAACTTTCAAGTATAACATCAATACAAGAAAAGCACATCATTGCTTCTCCAAGTACAATCATCTGCTCTAGTCATAACTAATTTTCATTCATTCTAAAGTGTCATGACGTGTATCGATTATGGTGAAATCAACTAATTCCTGAATTCTGGAAATGACGAGAAAGGGATAAAGTTACGCGGGATCTACCATACACCAGGAACGGGAGGCAACCATCAGGATGTGTCACTTCAGCAAGGGGCCAAGACAACATTCGATACAGAATTTGTGTATGTTAGTTGGACAAGGGACATAAATACACATTGGCAGTGTGAAGCAAGATATGTTAGGCGGTCAAGGAACACATACACGGAGATCAAGGATCAATGGGTTAGGGCGTCCCGATGCCACGGGGCTCTCTGTAACGTCCCAAATGTTGCACCCCGTCCGAGGCCCAGTTGCATAACCTTTTCACGGACCAAGGTTATGCGGGAAGCTTCCAGAACATTCTAGAAGATGGCGAAAGGCTCTACAAGATAGTGGATCTCTCCGGAAGGCCCAAGATCGTTCTAGGAGGCCCAAGAAGCTTCTGGATGGTCCGAGAAGTTTCCTTTTATGTTGCTAGGAAATAAACCTGGAATATGCCGTTCCAGTTATGGTAGAAAGAATAATCCTTGGAATATTTCTTCTAGGACTTTCCTTGTAAAGCTCTATGAGCACTTATAAATGGGGGAGGCTTTCATTTGTTCCTCACCACCAAAACTTGTAAGCATTTTCCATTCAATAAAGAAATCTTATGAGTCTCCTCTTTGCTCCACTATTCTAATTTCCTTAGCGATCTAGCTAAGTCGGGTTGGGAAGGCTTGCACGGGTCTTTGAGGAAAAAGACAGTGCGCCGCACGAGACGAAGTGCTAGCAAAAACACTAAGTCCGTGACAAGTGGTATCAGAGTCAGGTTCGATCGCCGTCATGACTTCGACCGAGGCAATCATCAACGAGCAACCCGCATCACCTAAGGAGAAGGCGAAGGCCTCGAGGAAGGGCAAGAGCAAGGAACCGTCGATGGAACGGGCTCTTGGCGAGTTGGTTGAACGGAACGAGATGCTGGAGAAAGGTGTGACGGGCGTCGAATTTCAAGTGGAGCAGAACCAAGCGGCTCACGAGGAATTCGCCCAAGGTTTGGAGGCGGACGTCGCCACGGCTATGTCGGAGTTCCGAGAGCATCTCCGCGAGATGCAGGCCGAGTTCGAGGAGAAACGAAAGGCCAATAAGGCGGAGATTGCTGGTGGTCCGACTCCGAGGAGTGAGTCGACTCAAAGGGTGAAGTATCCAGAACCCAAATCATTCACTGGCGTACGGGACGCGAAGGAGGTGGATGACTTCATCTGGAATGTCGAGCGCTACCTGAAGGCGGTCCGCATCGAGGATGAGACCGACAAAGTAAACACAACATCCCTATAATTTTCTGATGATGCTATGCTGCGGTGGCGACGCAGGTGCATCGATATAGAAAAGGGGCTTTGCTCGATCGAGACATGGGAGGATCTCAAGAAGGAGATCAAGTCTCAGTTCTACCCGAAGAATGTGGAGTACGTCGCGAGACAGAGTTTGCGACAACTCAAACACACCGGGTCCGTCAAGGAGTATGTGGCGGAGTTCACCCGCCTGATGCTTTCCATTTCCACTATGGGCGAAGAGGATCGCCTGTTCCACTTCCTGGAGGGTCTACAACCATGGGCGGCACAAGAATTGCAAAGGCAAGATGTGTCGAATGTGAACGCGGCTGTTGCGGCAGCCGAGAAGCTGATGGAGTATTGACGGAATGATGCCCCAAAGCCCAAGGAAAAGACCACCACCAAGTTCAATGGAGCGGGAGCGAAGAAGAACAACGGAAAGGGAGGCCCGCCGAAGGACAAGCCGCACGCAAAGCCTTCGACGGAGCGGAAGATTGAATGCTTCCTGTGTGGAGGAAACCACTTCGCACGAGATTGCCCGAACAAAGGCAAGAGGGTGAACGCGGTCCAAGGCGAGGAGGCCGAGGACGAGGAGCCTAAGAAGGGGGCTCACATGGGTGCCATGCGCCTATTGAATGCTTTGAAGAGCAAGGCGGTAGTGTCTAAGACTCCGAATCGAGAGCTGATGTACGTGGACATGAAGATCAACGGCCACAACACCAGGGCGATGGTCGACACAGGGGCAACCCACAACTTTATCTCGGACGCAGAGGTTCGACGCTTGGGTCTGGTACTGGAAAAAGACTCAAGCACGATAAAGGCGGTCAACTCTGAGGCGCTCCCCGTGCAGGGGGTGGCCAAAGGAGTGAAGATCCAAGTGGGAGACTGGACGGGTGTCACCAGTCTCACGGCAGCACCACTGGATGACTTCAACATGATCCTCGGGATGGACTTCCTTACTTCGGCAAAGGCGGTCCCAATGCCGCATGTAGGAGTCGTCGGGATCATGGAGGAGAGCTCTTTGTGCATGGTGACAACTGCACGAGGCGAGCTTACGAAGGGGAAGGCTCTCTCCGTATTACAACTCAAGAAGGGGATGCGACACGGAGAGATGACTTACCTTGCTGTGCTCAAGACGGAGGAGGCGCCCGTGCAGGAGGATCTTCCGTCTGAGATCGATGACGTCCTTGTGGAGTTCGAGGACGTCATGCCGAAGGAGTTGCCGAAGAGGCTACCTCCGCGGAGGGAGGTAGACCACGCCATCGAGTTGGAGCCGGGCACGAAGCCGCCCGCCATGGCTCCATATCGCATGGTCCCGCCTGAGCTAGACGAGTTGAAGAAGCAACTCAAGGAGCTGCTGGACGCGGGATTCATCAGACCGTCAAAGGCCCCGTATGGTGCACCGGTCCTGTTCCAGAAGAAGAAGGACGAAAGCCTTCGTTCGTGCATTGACTATCGTGCACTAAACAAGGTAATCGTCAAGAACAAATATCCCATCCCGTTGGTGGCGGAGTTGTTCGACCAACTAGGAGGCGCGAGATACTTCTCCAAACTTGATCTGCGTTCGGGGTATTACCAAGTCCGGATTGCAGAGGGCGACGAGGCTAAGACGGCGTGCGTCACGAGGTATGGCGCATATGAGTTTTTAGTTATGCCTTTTGGTCTAACAAATGCTCCTGCGACTATTTGTACTTTGATGAACAAGCTCTTCCACCCCTATCTGGATCGGTTCGTCGTAGTCTACCTCGACGACATCGTCGTGTACTCAAAACACGATGGAGGAGCACATCGAGCATTTGAAGATTGTCTTCCAAGTGCTGTGGGAGAACGAACTCTTCGTCAAGCGGGAGAAGTGCTCATTCGCACAAGAAGAGGTGTCGTTCTTGGGACACTGGATCGGACATGGCAAGATATGGATGGACGGCGCAAAGGTCCAGTCCATACGGGAGTGGGAGGCTCCCACCAGGCCGACGGAGCTGCGTTCGTTTCTTGGCTTGGCGAACTACTACCGGCGGTTCATCCGAGGATATTCCGCCATCGCAGCGCCTCTGACCGATCTGTTGCGGAAGGATCGGACGTGGAGCTGGACGTCCCGATGCGAGGAGGCATTCGAGGCACTGAAGCGGGGTATAACGGAGGAGCCGGTCTTGTCTCTACCGGACTACTCCAAGGCGTTCGAAGTGCACATGGACGCGTCCGACTTCGCCATCGGTAGGGTGTTGGTGCAGGAAGGGCACCCCATCGCATTCGAGAGCCGCAAGTTGAATGACACTGAGCGGCGCTACACGGTGCAAGAGAAGAAGATGACTGCGGTCGTGCATAGCTTGAGGACATGGCGGCACTACCTTCTTGGCACCAAGTTCATGGTCATGACGGACAATGTTGCCACGAGCTACTTCCAGTCCCAGAAGAAGCTATCTCCGAAGCAGGCGAGATGGCAAAATTTTCTAGCCGAGTTCAACATGGAGTTGCAGTACAAACCCGGCAAGAAAAATCAGGTGGCCGATGCGCTTAGCAAGAAGGCCGAGCTTGCATCTGTGTGCTTGCTCAAGGGGAACATTCTGAACCATGTTCGAGCGGGTATCATGGAGGACCCACTAACACTGGCCATAGTGAAGCTTGCCAAGGAAGGCAAAACGAGAAGGTTCTGGCTGAAAGACGGACTTCTCTACACCAAGGGCGACAGGGTGGTCGTGCCTAGGTGGAGTGGCTTGCGGAGACAGCTGCTCAAGGAGTGCCACGATACAAAGTGGGCTGGACATCCGGGACAGAAGTGAACCTTGGCGCTGCTGGAGGCCGCATACTACTGGCCTCGCATGCGCGAGGATGTGGAGGACTATGTTCGCACTTGTCGTGTGTGCCAACAGGACAAGGTGGACCATCAGAAGCCCGGGGGCCTGCTGGAGCCTCTTCCCGTGCCGAGTCGGTCGTGGGAGAGCATATCGATGGACTTCATCTCCGCCCTGCCGAAAGTTGGGGCGCTCGGGTCCATTCTCGTGGTGGTGGACCGGTTCTCAAAGTACGCGACCTTCATTACTGCTTCAACGGACTGCACAGCAGAGGAGGCCGCGCGACTGTTCATCAGCCACGTGGTGAAGTTCTGGGGCATCCCGATCAACATTGTCAGCGACCGAGACCCCCGCTTCACGGGAAAGTTCTGGATGGAAGTGTTCAAAATCCTCAGGACGGACTTGCACTTCTCGACAAGCTTCCACCCGCAAACGGACGGGCAGACTGAGCGGGTCAACTCACTACTCGAGGAGTACTTGCGGCACTTTGTGAGTGCCAACCAGAGGGATTGGGTGCATCACCTCGACGTCGCTCAGTTCTGCTACAATCTTCAATGGAGCGAGTCGTCACACAACAGCCCATTCGAGTTGGTGATGGATCGCCAACCGCTTGTCCCGCACACGCTGAGTGCGGGGTCCTCGAGTAGAAGCCCCGCGGCCAACCAGTTCGCGTCAGATTTCAAGGCAAAGGCGGACATTGCCAAGGCATTTCTGGAGAAGGCCGTGAGGAAGATGAAGAAGTGGGCCGACGCGAAGCGAAGGCCAGTCGAGTACAAGGAGGGGGACATGGTGCTAGTGAAGCTACAACCGCAACAGTTCAAGGTGTTCCGCAAGGTGCACAAAGGACTAATCCGGACGTATGAAGGCCCCTTTCCCGTGCTCAAGAAGGTAGGCAAGGTGGCCTACAAGCTTGAACTCCCTGCCAAGCTGAAGATTCATCCAGTCTTCCATGTCAGTTGCTTGAAGCTGTACAACGAAGAATTGGAAGATCCCCAGCGAGGAGTTTCGAAGCGACCGACGGCGACCATGACGACTTCCTTCGACAAGGAGGTGGAAGCCGTGCTGGACAAGAGGACCATTCGACGGCGAGGCGTGCCTCCGTATGTGGAGTACCTCATCCAGTGGAAGGGCTTGCCTTACGGCGAGTCTAGCTGGGAACGTGCTGATACGCTGCATCAGTTCGAAGCCGAGATCCAGACGTTTCTCAGCGAGCATGGTTGACGAGGGCGTCAATGCCTTAGGTGGGGGAGAATGTAACGTCCCAAATGTTGCACCCCGCCCGAGGCCCAGTTGCATAACCTTTTCACGGACCAAGGTTATGCGAGAAGCTTCCAGAACATTCTAGAAAATGGCGGGAGGCTCTAGAAGATAGTGGATCTCTCCGGAAGGTCCAAGATCGTTCTAGGAGGCCCAAGAAGCTTCTGGATGGCCCGAGAAGTTTCCTTTTATGTTGCTAGGGAATAAACCTGGAATATGCCATTCCAGTTATGGTAGAAAATAATAATCCTTGGAATATTCCTTCTAGGACTTTCCTTATAAAGCTCTATGAGCACTTATAAAATGGGGAGGCTTTCATTTGTTCCTCACCACCAAAACTTGTAAGCATTTTCCATTCAATAAAGAAATCTTACGAGTCTCCTCTTTGCTCCACTATTCTAAATTCCTTAGCGATCTAGCTAAGTCGGGTTGGGAAGGCTTGCACGGATCTTTGAGGGAAAAGACAGTGCACCGCACAAGACGAAGTGCTAGCAAAAACACTAAGTCCGTGACATCTCGCTTACCCAGGGTTTGCGGATGGTCAAGACGTAAGGAGCCTCATTGCCATATATGTTGAGGTTGTTCCCGTGACTCGAACGTGCATCCTTCAAGATCAATTGCTCTTGCTCATATTAGCGAACATGAACTATTCAAGGATTGCTTTTTTTTCTCTTTGATTTGAGTTTGTATATTGTTCCTCTCTTCATTTTTGTTTTTGTTCTCATCCTATTCCGCTGGCCACAAGGAAAAAGATCTGAATACATAACATATTATGTTTTTAATCCTTACTTGGGCCTACCTCTCAATGCGGCATGAGCTTCGACTAATCACAGTTGTAAAAGCCAATACAGGCCTCACGGCGTAGTAGTTAGTTCTCCTTTCTTTTTCTTTTTTTTTTCTTTTTTTTTCTTTTTTTTTTGAATGCCCGGCGTTACGCACGGAAATTTGTGCACACACATTGCATACCTTTTGAGCCCACTGCCCAACTTCCACCATTTTGTTAAATGGAATGAATAGTACGCCCACGTGACTTGATCCACTGATCTTCCACCACCCAGCCAGGGTCTTATGCCTCTCTCCGGTAACCACAAGGGGCACTAGAGTTCGGTAGTTAGTTCTCCTTTCAAATGTAAAAATTCCACGAATACTATATTTGCAGAATAACATCATCATTTCCCCCTATTTTCTTCGTAATTTGATTTTTTTTTTTTTTTTGAACTCAAAGGTGTGAATTGACTCCAATCAATTCCAAACCTAAACCATAATCTTCCTTACCAGCAATTAACACCTAAATAATTCTGAGAATCAAGAGAGGGAGGGAGGGACTAACAGTTGTTGCATAGGAGAAGGGTTGCGGCGGCGGAGCGTACTGCTGGTGAACCAGGTCTCCTCCGACGCCGTAGTAGTAGTAGCTCTCCGCCGAAGGCGCTGGTGCCGCCGCCGCCGCCGCCGCCGCCGCCGCCGCATGAGGATCCTGGGGGTATACGTAATGGTGGGGGTGGACGTAGCCGTCGGTCCCCGGCGGGAGGATCCCGGCATCGGCGGCGACGGCGGTGGCCGATGGGAGGACGGAGTTAGGGTTAGGGTTTGTGAAGTATGAGGATGAGGAGGGATTTAGTAGGGATGAGCCGTAGAGATGCTGCTGCTGGTAGTACTGGTGGTGATAATTCCCTTCCATTTGGTAGGAACAACAAGAACACAGAAAAATTATGACGATGAAGAAGAAAAAGGAGGAGAAAGAGGGAATGAACGAAGATTTGGGCTTTTCTGGTTTGATTTCAGTTGGTTTCACAATTTGGGCCATATGCTTAGCTGTATGTTAACCATCTATAATCTTAGGCTTAAATTCAACAATAATCTTAGGATTACAACCAAAATATTTACAACTTTTTTACAACCCTTTACGTAACACTTGCCAATGGAGATCTCCCACCCACAATTGGCAATTGTCACGCATACGATTGTAAAAAGGAAGTTCTTTGGTTGTGGTCCCCTAATTTCAACTTGATATCATCGACTATTCAAATTTTCAATTTGATACACTAAACTTTAATATCATATCAATCACTACCCTCAACTAATATATATTTTCAAGTTGATACCCTCCGTCAATCATGAGTTAATTTTTATATTCCAATAAAAATTTGACCAAATTGCCCTCATCCTCCCACCTGGAGGTATTTGAAGTGATCATGAATGATGGGAATATTTTTGTCATTTTGAATTTTTCTGTTAACAATATTAAGGATAAAGTTGTACAATTATAGTTGAGATATTAAGTTGTATAATATTAAAATTTATGGTATCAAGTTGAAAAAAACTTGAATAGTTAAGAGTATCAAGTTGAAATTTAGTCATAATATCATCTAAAGTCCCTCACTCAAATATTATATGAATAATACCACTTATGACTTAGCAAACATGGATACTCATATATTGTAGACGTATCAAACATATATTGTACACATTCTAAATATTGTAAAACCAATAGGACATATTAAAATATAAGAGAATTACATATATATAGCATTACAGTCCGTTTAAATTGCGCTCATAGCAAAAAAAGTTGTGAAAATTACCACTACAAACACAAAATGCCCTTTAAGGGACGTTTTTATATTTTGCTTCAAAAACATCCTTTAAAAGGGTATTTTCATAACGGTCCTTAATTACCACGAACAACTTCTCCTTAACTCTTTTGTCCCTCCTCATTAATATCTAATTAATGTGCAAAAATGCACTTTTAAAGGGAATTTATGTGCATATTTAAATTTGTTATGCTATGAAAATGCCCTTCTAAATAGCATTTTTGGCATAAAACATAAAAACACCCTTTAAAATAGTGTTTTGTGTCTGTTGTGATAATTTTCAAAACTTCTGTCACTTCCCGTTCCCAGAATACGTATTTTAATACATGTACTGATTTAATATATTTATCATATATTGTTCTGTATTTAAATTCCTTTAAATTCACGCTAGTTATTTTTCTGCATTCTACTTTCTGCTTTTTACTTTGCTTTTGGGTTCGACCTGAGTTGGTTTATTTTTCGGCCTTGGGTGGGTCAACATGAACCCACCTACCACCACCTCCATTTAAGCCCCACACCTTTTCTCTCTCTTCATTACTTCTCCTTCTCATTAACTCTTCTTCTTCCTCATAACTCTCCCACCAACCTAAGAGAGCTAGGCAAGTACAACTTGCTTCTTGATGGATCTCCACTTTCGTTGTTCCAATGTCTTCCTCACAAGATTCTTAGGCACTTTAGTACTTAGCATTTTCAATTTCCATGGCTCATTTTGTGTAGATCTAAACTTGTTTTATTTTCGGATTCTTGGGTTTTGATCTAGCTAGCCTTGTTATTTTCAAGTTTTGATGGTTCCATGTTGTAGGAAATTTCGTTCTACCCCATTTAGACCTATGGAAGTCCAGATTTGGGCTTGGAATGAAGGATTTAGAGAGCTTGGAAGCAATGGCTTCCATGGTTCTGTTCTAAAAAATTCGGAGAAGAAGAACAGTTCTGGCCGCATGGCTTTATCCGCATGGCTTTAGCCGCACTGCTCCTAACAGTCTCGACCGCATGAGTTTTGCATGCCGCATGTTTCTTATACAGCCGCATATGCATTCAGTCCATTTCCAGCCGCATGTGCTTTTCCAGCCGCATGACATCGAGCCGCATAGGGCCCCTATCCCCCAGCCGCATAAACTGGTTATTTCCTAGCTGCATAGGCGCATGTTACCCCATCCGCATGACTTGTTAGTTTCTGGCCGTATGGATTTCCAGCCGCATGAGATAAATCATCCTCAGCCGCATATAGGCTTGTCAGTCTCAGCCGCATGAGCTTTGCTTGTCGCATATCGTATATTCAGCCGCATGAGTTTTGAGACCTGAGCCGCATAGGACCCAGATCCCCTATCCGCATAGACTGGATTTCTTGAGCCGCATAGACTGGATTTCTTGAGCCGCATAGACTCGATTTCTTGAGCTGCATGGACTTAGTTTCTCAGCCGCATAACCTTACTTTTTTTCAGCCGCATGGCTGGGTTGGCTTCAGCCGCATGAGCACGTATCTTTCCAGCCGCATGAGCGCGTATCTTTCTCAGCCGCATGAGACCCTATTTTCTCGGCCGCATGAACTCTAGCCCATAACGCCTTTTGGCTGATTCTTGTCCCGAATTGACATTGATTTACATTGATTGTGACCTTGACTAATAATTGATCATGCGTTCCTAGTTGGAATTAAGAGACTGGCTAGTCGTCTTATTGAATGAATGAGACACGTTCATATTAACTATGAACTATTGCAATCGATTGGCCGATCCCGAATATTGGCATATAGACACGTGCAGGCTTCAATTTATTTATTTTACAAAAGTTTTATTTTATAAGAGCAGCATGTGTACTTTATGGTCAAGGTATAATTATTCCGTGGCTAGGTTTGATTGTTGTATTACGCTATGTTAGACCTACAACCTAACCGTACGGGCATCGTTGTAGAGTTGTGCATATCGTACTTTGTATGAAAGTACTCATTCTGAAGGACCACGATCCACGGTATGGGATTTCACTTAACGTAGAGGCTACTAAGTTAAATAAAATAATGATTGCATGGAGAGAATGGATTTCCGAGTTCTTACATGGCAGCCATCTTTGGGACTATTAGTGCCCAACATGCCGGCTGGTTCCCACAGATACTGTAAATCTGCCACACGGGCAGGGAACGGTATCTGCTTATATTATTTATTGTATATTGATGACGGACGTCCCGCTGGGACTCGTCTAATTCATGATTGGCACAATTGATTGATTGGGTAAACTAGCCTTGCTTGTACATATTAAGAACTGAGGAATCCTTATTGCATATTTTCAGGGTAACTTGGAACTTACAGTAGCAAACCGTAGTAGTTGAACGGCCGTTTAAATTGATTTGTTTGTGTACTGTACCTACTCTGTTAACTAACTGAGATGATCAGAATGTCAGGACATGACGGGCCAACTTCTGTCATTGTTTGGTTGGGAAGTTGGTTTGAAGTGTCTTGATGTTATGTGAATCCCAGTAGCAAGCAGAGATCTATATATCATATTCTCTTATTACTGGTTTTAATTCCTCATATTGTGCTTCCTTGCGGTACTTGCTATTAGAGGTCTAACCTCTCTGGTTTTGCATGGCCAGATTTAGAGCCGGTCCCTGAGGACTCAACTTACTTCCACCTCCAAGATGGTCAATACTAGAGGGATGACCGCAGGAGGACTCGAGAGGGTTCCTTACTTCCCCGCTCGTTTTGTTACTTACTTTATACTTTGTCGTTTGGCACCGACATGTTAGTCGGATCATCTTGTACTTACTTTTACATAACTGTAACTAAGTCAGGATGCAGCTGATAACAATTGTGTATACCTTGCTACCTCATCTGGCTATGTTTTGTAACGCCAGATATCAAGAACATTTTGACTGAGCGTTTGGGATGCCTTACTGCTTTATCTTACATGTTCTCTATTATTATTCTTGTTTGAATGATTGAGACAATAGATGTGAAGTGACCATAGTGAGACTTTCATATAGTATGTACCCCCTTGTCTTTTTAGACAGCATTGATCATATTATACGGTATTCATCTACCCGTAATACGTAGCTGGCTGAGTCATTCCCCCGTTCTCCAGTATTCTGGTTCTGGGGCGTGACAAGGTTTTAGTGGTGGCCCATGCAGGTCTGATTTCAGAATTGTGGGGTGTTTTTAGGATGTCTCAATCACATATGTTCTCCCTTGCTCTCATGATTCGTTACTCTCGACTCTAGCTTGACATTCCGGTATCCTTTGACTTCATTGATCTTCCTTATCCGATCGTTTGATTGTTCTCCTGTCCCTTTTCTGAGGGGCACCTCGTCCGCATCTGTCAGAACTGGACAGTAGCAATAAGGGCAGCATGGACAACATGACCATATTGATCAGCAACAAGGGCCAGTACTACCTCAAGAGGCGATCCAAAAAGAAGTGATAGTGGAACCAGCAGTTGGACCGCAGTATTCGGAGGTTCCAACACCGCCTATAGTTCCACCTACCCCTGTGGAAGTGGACACACCGGCCCTTCTGGAGATCATGAGAGAGATGATGGCTACTCAGCAACATCAGATGTTAGTCCAGCAGCGCATACACGCTCAGTTGCAAGAGCAGAACGTATTACTCAACCAAGGGTTGCAGACGACTTTGGAAAGAGGGGCGAGGACAGATTCAGGAGCATCAACCAGATTTTGCAAGTACAACCCCCGTCGTTTCGAGGGCACGGAAGATGCCATCTTAGCAGATGCATGGCTTAAGGATATTGAGGCTATTTTGACAGCGGCTAAGGTTTCGACAGAAAAATGTATGGATCAAGTGAAGTTATTACTTCAGGACCTCGCACGTGATTGGTGGGAATCAGAGGAAGTAGGCATCAGACGTCCTGTTGCTTGGGACGATTTTACTGCAAGATTCAAGTCAAAGTATTATGGAGTTATGGCACAGTTTGAGCTACAACAGAAGTTTATCAACCTCAAACAGGCTGGCAAGACGGTAGATGCTTATGCAGCGGAGTTCTGCAGATTGAGTAGGTTCGCCCCAGAGATGGTAGCAACGGAAATCCAGAGGGCTATGAGGTTCCAACAAGGGTTTCATCTTGAGCTCTTGCAATTGATAGAGGGACACAATTACCAGATTTTTGACGAAGTATTAATGGCAACCCGAAGGCATGAGATCACCATTCAGAGGATTGCAGCCAGGACTGGAGGTCAGAAAAGATTCCACAGTCAGATTGAAGGAGGAGGGGGAGTAGCGCCCCGAACAACAGCACCATCCCTTAGCGTTCGCATTCACGATGTGGCAATGTGAGGGCCAGCACCACCACCAAGGCAGCAGCAATAGCAACAGAGGAAGAACCAGCAACCCCCAGCGGGCTGCACTTATTGTGGAAAGGTTGGGCACATTAGAAATGTGTGTTGGACATTGAACGGACAGTGTTTGATATGTGGAAGTCCAGATCATCGGGTTTCCACCTGTCCCATAAATTCGAGGTCAGGAGGACCAGTACAACAATTTCCTGCTCTGCCAGCACCAGGGGCAGGCCAGTATCGAGGACCAGCGGTGGCAGTGAGACCGTTGGCACAACGTCCGTTCATGTCGCAGGCTCAAATGTTTCGGCAGCAGGGACCGCCAATGCAGGAACAACATAGACCACCCCAGCATTACCAAGGCAGGGGACAGCAGCAGCACCAGGCTAGGCCGCAGCATGGAAACCAACAAGGAGGTCGTGGGCAGGCATTCACTCTATCTTTGGAAGAGGCATTGGCATCGGGAGATGTTGTGGCAGGTAACATTCTCGTCGCCTCATATCCCGCAGTAGCATTGTTTGATTCGGGAGCATCTCACTCATTTATATCTGCACAATTTGCGACACGGCTAGGAATGGAGTTCGAGGCATTGCCAGGGAGGTTGAATATACTCACTGGTATTGGGTTCGTAGGAGTTAGTAAAATTATTCTAGCGTATAGCGATGTAGTTTGTGGGCATTCTTTACCCGCCAGGTTGATAGAATTTCCTGTTAGAAATTTTGACGTTATCTTAGGCATGGACTGGCTGAAAGATAGTTATGAGACAATAGATTGTCGTAGAGGAAGTGTATCTTTTGATATTTCAGGCATAAAGCGGTTCACCTTAGTCAGATCAGTGGCAACTCAACAAGAGCAGGGAGTAGTAACGGCAATGGAAGAAGTTCAAGTTCCGAAGGTAGTTGAAGTGTTTCTAGACGTATTTCCCGAAGAACTTCCAGGTCTACCACCGGTTAGAGATATTGAGTTCAGTATAGAATTGGCACCTGGAACTAAATCGATATCAGATCGAGTTTACAGAATGTCGGATTCAGAGCAGGCCAAGGTATATCAGCACATAGAAGAACTGAAAAAGACGAGGTTCATTCAAGCTAGCATATCACCATGGGCAGCACCAGTGGTACTTGTGGAGAAAAAGGATGGGTCATCCAGATTGTGCATCGACTACAGGAAGCTCAATGCGGCAATAGTAAAGAACAAGTACCCAATACCAAGGATCGACGACTTATTTGATCAGTTAAGCAGAGCTAGAGTTTTCTCCAAAATAGATCTTCGTTCAGGGTATCATCAAGTGAGGGTTCGGAAGGAGGATATTTCTAAGACAGCATTCAGGTCGAAGTATGGGCATTATGAATTCTTAGTAATGTCATTTGGTTTGACCAATGCTCCAGTAATATTTATGGATTTGATGAACCGCATCTTTATGCCATACTTAGATCAGTTTGCCGTTGTGTTTCTTGACGACATTCTCGTATACTCTGCTAGTGAAGAGGAGCATGAAGACCACCTCTGGAAGGTGTTACAGGTTCTGAGAGAGAACCAGTTGTATGCCAAGCTCAGCAAGTGTGAGTTCTGGACGGATCACATTTCATTTTTGGGACACATCATATCAGGAGCTGGAGTAGCAGTGGATCCCAAGAAGGTAGAAGCAGTAGAGAGTTGGCCAGTACCCAAGACCGTAGCAGATGTATGGAGTTTCTTGGGATTGACAGGATATTACAGAAGGTTCATTTCAGACTTTGCAAGACTTTCAGCACCCATGACCCGCTTGACAGGGAAGGACATGTCATTCGTCTGGTCGGCAGAATACCAGACATCATTTGAGAATATGAAGCAGAAGTTGATATCAGCGCCTATTCTTACATTACCGGTTGGACCCGAAGGTTTCACTGTATATTGTGATGCGTCAGAAAAAGGACTTGGGTGCGTCATCATGCAACATAGGAAGGTGATAGCATATGCATCTAGGCAACATTGAGACCACGAGAAGAATTATCCAACTCATGACTTGGAGTTGGAGGTAATAGTATTTGCCTTGAAGCTATGGAGGCATTACTTATATGGTGATCGAGTGGACATGTACACAGACCACAATAGTCTGAAGTACATCTTTACCTAGAAGGAACTGAACATGAGGCAGAGAAGATGGTTGGAATTTATCAAGGATTACGACGTAGAGCTCCAGTATCATCCAGGCAAGGCTAACGTGGTAGCAGATGATCTTAGCAGGAGAGGCGACACATTTATGTTGACAACACAGAAGCACATCTTAGAAGACCTTCAGGAGATGGGCATCGAGGTTATACTTCCTAGTGATGTAGGAATCCTAGCAAGTCTACAAGTTCAATCCGACTTGGTAGACAGGATCAAGGCAGCTCAGGCACAGGATCCAAGGATTCAGAAGCTTAGGGCAGAATGTGAGTCAGGACTCAGAAGGGAGATGGAAATTCATGAATATGGTATACTTAGGTTTGGATCACGCCTATGTGTGCCTAGTGGAGATATTAGACATGAGATTATGACAGAAGCTCACAGCTCTCAGTATTCTATACACCCTGGAGGGACCAAGATGTACCAAAATATCAAGCAGCACTTCTGGTGGAACGGAATGAAGAGGGAGATAGCTAGATTCGTTTCTCATTGCTTGATATGTCAGTAAGTGAAGACAGAACAGCAGAGGCCTGCTGGATTATTGCAACCGCTTCCTATTCCAGAATAGAAGTGGAAACATATCATCATGGACTTTGTGACCGGTTTACGGAGATCACCAAGTGGTAAAGATGCTATTTGGGTGATAGTAGATCGGCTTACAAAGGTGGCACATTTTCTTCCTTCCAGAGTAGGATAATCTACAGAAAAGTTGGCAGAGTTATATATGCAACAGATAGTCAGGCAGCATGGGGTCCCTGTCAGTATTGTGTCAGACAGAGATACCCACTTTACATCATATTTCTGAAAGAGCTTACATCATAGTCTGGATACCAAGTTAAGATTTAGCACAGCTTACCATCCACAGACGGACGGACAATCAGAAAGAACAATTCAGACTTTAGAAGATATGTTATGAACTTGCACCCTAGATTTTGGAGGATCTTGGGAGAACCACCTACACTTAGTCGAGTTCTCATATAACAACAGTTATCAAGCCAGTATCCAGATGGCTCCATTTGAAGCACTATATGGTAAGAAGTGTAGATCGCCACTAGCATGGGATGATATCGGAGAGAGGAAAATGCTAGGCCCAGAAATGATTGTTCAGACAGTTGAAGTGGTTAAGGAAATTAGAGAGCGACTTCGAGTTGCGCAAGATCGGCATCGTCATTGGACGGACCAACATCGTAGGCCGCTAGAGTTTTCTGTTGGGGACCACGTATTCTTGCGTATCTCACCTACCCGTAGGGTCATTAGATTTGGCGCTCGCGGGATGTTGAGGCCGCGGTACGTGGGCCCATTTATTATCCTTGATAGGATAGGCGATGTTGCTTATCGTTTATCCCTTCCACCTTCGTTACGAGAGGTGCATGACGTATTTTATGTATCTCAGTTGCGAAGGTATGTATCGGACCCAAGCCATATCCTTGATCATTCTGAGCTGGTTGTTGGTACCAACCTGTCTTACGAGGGATAGTCTGTGTCCATTTTGGACCGAAGAGAGAAGATACTCAAGAACTGAATAATTAGCCTTGTCCGGGTTGCTTGGGGTCATCACTCTTTAGGGGAGTCAACGTGGGAACGTGAGGATGATATCCGATCACGGTATCCGCACTTGTTTGACTCACAAGGTATATTTCTTTCCGTATACCTTGATTGTCTTAACTCATCATGCTTGTCACCTTATGAGTAGAATTTCTTGATATCGTAGATTGTTAAACATAGATATGTTACTTGCTATTGACATTGTAAAATGATTGCTTGCTCAAATTGCTTGTACTTAGATTAGTTTAGCTCTGATGTTTCCATCCTGCTTGGATTTAAAATTTTGAAGACGGAATTTTTCTAAGGAGTGTAGAGATGTCACTTTCCGTTCCCAGAATACGTATTTTAATACATGTACTACTTTAATATATTTATCATATATTGTTCTGTATTTAAATTCCTTTAAATTCACGCTAGTTATTTTTCTGCATTCTACTTTCTGCTTTTTACTTTGCTTTTGGGTTCGTCCTGAGTTGGTTTATTTTTCGGCCTTGGGTGGCTCAACATGAACCCACCTACCACCACCCCCATTTAAGCCCCACACCCTTTCTCTCTCTTTATCACTTCTCCTTTTCATTAACTCTTCTTCTTCCTCATAACTCTCCCACCAACCTAAGAGAGCTAGGCAAGTACAACTTGCTTCTTGATGGATCTCCACTTTTGTTGTTCCATTGTCTTCCTCACAAGATTCTTAGACACATTAGTACTTAGCATTTTCAATTTCTATGGCTCATTTTGTGTAGATCTAAACTTGTCGTATTTTTGGATTCTTGGGTTTTGATCTAGCTAACCTTGTTATTTTCAAGTTTTGAAGGTTCCATGTTGTAGAGAATTTCGTTCTACCCCATTTAGATATATGGAAGTCCAGATTTGGACTTAGAATGAAGGATTTAGAGAGCTTGGAAGCAATGGCTTCCATGATTCTGTTCTCAGAAAATTCGGAGAAGAAGAACAGTTCTGGCCGCATGGCTTTAGCCGCACTGCTCCTAACAGTCTCGGCCGCATGAGCTTTGCATGTCGCATGTACTTATCCAACCGCATATGTATTCAGTCCATTTCCAGCCGCATGTGCTTTTCTAGCCGCATGGCATCGAGCCGCATAGGGCCCCTATCCCCCAGCCGCATAGACTGGTTATTTTCTAGCCGCATAGGCGCATGTTATCCCAGCCGCATGACTTATTAGTTTCTGGCCGTATGGATTCCCAGCCGCATGAGATAAATCATCCTCAGTCGCATATAGGCTTGTCAGTCTCAGCCACATTAGCTCTGCTTACCGCATATCGTATATTTAGCCGTATGAGTTTTGAGACCTGAGCCGCATAGGACCCAGATCCCCTATCCGCATAGACTGGATTTCTTGAGCCGCATAGACTGGATTTCTTGAGCCGCATAGACTCGATTTCTTGAGCCGCATGGACTTAGTTTCTCAGCCGCATAACCTTACTTTTTCTCAGCCGCATGGCTGGGTTGGCTTCAGCCGCATGAGCACGTATCTTTCCAGCCGCATGAGCGCGTATCTTTCTCAGCCGCATGAGACCCTATTTTCCCGGCCGCATGAACTCTAGCCCATAACGCCTTTTGGATGATTCTTGTCCCGAATTGACATTGATTTACATTGATTGTGACCTTGACTAATAATTGATCATGCGTTCCTAGTTGGAACTAAGAGACTGGCTAGTCGTCTTATTGAATGAATGAGACACGTTCATATTAACTATGAACTATTGCAATCGATTGGCCGATCCCGAATATTGGCATATAGACACGTGCAGGCTTCAATTTATTTATTTTACAAAAGCTTTATTTTACAAGAGCAGCATGTGTACTTTATGGTCAAGGTATGATTATTTCGTGGCTAGGTTTGATTGTTGCATTATGCCATATAAGACCTATAACCTAATAGCACGGGCATCGTTGTAGAGTTGTGCATATCGTACTTTGTACGAAAGTACTCATTCTGAAGGACCATGATCTACGGCATGGGATTTCACTTAACGTAGTGGCTACTAAGTTAAATAAAATAATGATTGCATGGAGAGAATGGATTTCCGAGTTCTTACATGGCAACCATCTTTGAGACTATTAGTGCCCGACATGCCGGCTGGTTCCCACAGATACTGTAAATCTGTCACACAGGCAGGGAGCGGTATCTGCTTATATTATTTATTGTATATTGATGACGGACGTCCCGCTGGGACTCGTCTAATTCATGATTGGCGTAATTGATTGATTGGGTAAACTAGCCTTGCTTGTACATAGTAAGAACTAAGGAATCCTTATTGTATACTTTCAGGGTAACTTGAAACTTACAGTAGCAAGCCATAGTAGTTGAATGGCCGTTTAAATTGATTTGTTTGTGTACTATACCTACTCTGTTAACTAACTGAGATGATCAGAATGTCAGGACATGACGGGCCAACTTCTGACCTTGTTTGGTTGGGAAGTTGGTTCGAAGTGTCGTGATGTTATGTGAAACCCAGTAGCAAGCAGAGATCTATATATCATATTCTCTTATTACTGGTTTTAATTCCTCATATCGTGCTTCATTGCAGTACTTGCTATTAGAGGTCTAACCTCTCTGGTTTTGTATGGCCAGATTTAGAGCCGGTCCCCGAGGACTCAGCTTACTTCCACCTCCAAGATGGTCAATACTAGAGGGATGGTCGCAGGAGGACTCGAGTGGGTTCCTTACTTTTCTGCTCGTTTTGTTACTTACTTTATACTTTGCCGTTTGGCACCGACATGTTAGTCGGATCGTCTTGTACTTACTTTTACATAATTGTAACTAAGTCAGGCTGCAGCTGATAACAATTGTGTATACCTTGTTACCTCATCTGGCTATATTTTGTAAAGCCAGATATCAAGAACATTTTGACTGAGCGTTTGGGACGCCTTACTGCTTTATCTTACATGTTCTCTATTACTGTTCTTGTTTGAATGATTGAGACAATAGATGTGAAGTGACCATAGTGAGACTTTCATATAGTATGCACCCCCTTGTCTTTTTATACAGCATTGATCGTATTGTACGGTATTCATCTACCCGTAATACGTAGCTGGCTGAGTCATTTCCCCGCTCTCCAGTATTCTGGTTCTGGGGCGTGACAACTTCTTTGCGCTAAGTACAATTTCAACAAACTGTAATTCTATATATGTAATTTTCTGATTAAAATATGCCATGTCCATGTCACCAAATTATGTCATATCAATATCCGTACAACATGGAGTACCACGAAACCTATATACATTAGATCTTTCACGAATGTCCCGACTTTTGAATCTTTACCTGAATATTCTTTGATTATTTCATTTAATATTTATCTTTCGTTATGTCGTCTATGGTTTTAGAACCACGATTCTCGATGAGCTCCTTCCCTTTGACCGATTCCCCTCCTGCCTCATGTCGATCTCGCTCTTGCTAGACCTCCTTCCCTCTGACCAACTTCTATCTTCGTCGAGTGACCATGGACCAGTCACCCGCACGTGGTTATGGGTGTGAGCATATAATGGTTGAAAATCGGAAACCGAACCGAACCAAAATATGACAAACGGTTCAATTTTTTGGTTATCGGTTCGATCTTCGGTTTGAAAATTTAAAATTTTAAAATAACGGTTCGATTTTTGGTTCTTGATTCGAGTAACTGAACCGAACCGAAAACCGATTTAAATTTAGTAATTTATCAAACTACCATTAATCTATATACTAATGTTTTTAACCCCTAACTTAGCGCACTCTCTTCTCATATTCTCTGTCGGTGCTTCTTTGAGTACTCTCTCTCTACCCTCAATCTATATATACTATTTTTTACTCTATGTAATAGAATAATTCATAAAGACAATAATGTCATATATATTTTTAAAATTTTATTACTTAAATAGGCTCATTTTGCTAAAAATTTGAAGGCCCGACATATTGGCCTATAAAATCGAACCGGCCGAAAATCGAACCGAATTAATTTGGTTCGGTTTTGTTTAGTTTTTATAAAAATGATTTGGTTTTCGGTTTTGAGAAATACGATCTATGGTTATTTCGGTTTTTATATATTCGGTTCGGTTTGAACCGAACCAAACCGTTGCTCACCCCTGTCACGCCACGATTCCGTAGAATCGATAACCGTCCTCCGGGCGTGATGTCGTGCGAACCTAAGTTGCAATCGCACAAGGCATAGCCATAAGGTTATCCGAAACACAACATCAAGTTAGATGTCACGACACGCACCCGAATATACGGATACGGATACGTAGGCCACGCCTAGCCTACGCCGTAGTATCGGCGGTAGAACGCTGTCTAGTACCCAATAAATATAAACTACATCTAGAAGGTCCATGAACTACAAATGTACTCAATCATAACCCAACATCTAAAGAAGATAAGACAGGAAAGATAACTAGGGCACAAGAACAATTAGAACTACTAGTAGAAATCATAACACAGGAAAATAAAGAAGGAAAACAAGACAAACTAAGGATAACTACCAGGCAACTCACATAGAAGAATAGTGAGATCCACCTCAGCTAGCAACATCATAAAGTCCAATAATGGCATAACAACTCCTAAAATATTATCAACGTATCCAGTCAGGATGGGAACGAGTACATAAACTAATAACAGTTTCATAGTATTGACAAATGCTGTAAGAGATAATCATAATGAAATACAAGATGATATATCAAGACTGTAAGTAAAACAAGATATATAAACTGGAAATCATGTCAAGGTGAATCACGCAGGGAAAGTAAGCTGAACTGTAATATGTAACTGATGTAATAAATATAAAATATGCCTCGAATATTATATCATAATGTGATCGGTAAGGGTCAAGATCAGGCTTCCAGCCGACCGGCTACAAGTACGTGGACTCGGCCCGACCGGGATGGCAAGCTATGGAACAAGTAGTATCACAGGTGTCACTTCCCGTTCCCGGAATGCGTATTTTTATACGTATATCGCTTATCCGAATTTAATTAGTATCTGTCATGCATTTATTTTGTATTTAATTCTTTTAATTTCATGCTAATTATTTTTCTGTATTTTATTTTTTGCTTTTTTTTGGCTCTTGGTTCATTTCGGTTCATGGTAAACCAACTTGGTTTGGTTTGGTTCAACATGGAAAGGAATGGATGGCTTGGATTTGGTGGAGGGAATGAATGGTGGAGATCCACTTGACCTTGATATAAAACTTCTTCTTCCATTCTCTCTCTTCATTCATTCACATTTACTCCTCCACCAAACCCTAACCCACTTGTGAGAGGCAAGTACATCTTGCACATCATGGAGGATTTCATGTATCCCATTTATTTTTAGTCCATTGTGTTTGTCTCTTCTTTTTCTACATGTTTAGGTCTTGTAGTTTTTGTTTTCCATGGTTAGCTTTGTGTAGATCTAAGTTTTTCTTCTTTTCGGTTTTTTTGGGTTTCGATCTATCAAACTTCATCATTTCCATGTTTTGATTGTTCTATGTTGTAGAGAATTCAATTCTACCCAATTTTGGCTTTTGAAAAGTTAGATTTCGACTTGATTTGAGGAAGTTATGGCCAAAATAATTTTGGTCAAACTTCTATGTTCATCTGTCCTGATTTTGACATGGACGATGAATAGTACCTGGCCGTATAAGGATTCCTGGCCGCATAAGCTTTTCTGACCGTATGAGTATTTTTGGGCCGCATAAGCTTTTCTGGCCGCATGACCATTTCTGGCCGCATGAGTATTTTTGGGCCGCATAAGCTTTTCTGGCCGCATGACCATTTCTGGCCGCATGAGTATTTTTGGGCCGCATAAGTTTTTCTGGCCGCATGACCATTTTTGAGCCGCATAAGCATTTTTGAGCCGCATAAGGATTTTTGAGCCACATGAGGCTGATTTTGATTGTTTGATGCTCTTTTTGACTGTTTTCTGGCCCGAATTTCTCCTAGCTTCCAACATAAAAGTTGTAGATCTTTTCCTTGGCTTCAAGAATATGATACCAACTATTTTATGCAAGTTTCTCTTATTTTTGATATATAACTTTTGACTACCATGCCTTGCCACGAATTGACAATGATTGTTATCCTGACTTAATATTGATCATGCGTTCCTATGTCTGGAACTGAGAGACTGGCTAGTCGTCTTATTGTACTGAATGGGACACGTTCATGTATGAACCATTGAGAACGACTGGCTGATCCCGATCATTGACAATGTACCCATGCTGATTTCCAACTTATAATTATGTACATGAATTCACATAATATTAAGTAGGTGCTATGGCACCGATAATTAATTTCGTATTACAAAAGCAGCACGTGTATCCTACGATCAAGGCATGATTATCCCGTGGATAGGTTTGATTGTTGCATTACGCTATGCAGGACCTACAACCTAACCGCACTGGCATCGTTGTAGAGTTACGCATATCGTACCTTGTACGAAAGTGCTCATGCGAAATACTCATGATCCACGGCATGAGATTTCAATTAACATAGGGCCAACTAAGCTAAATAAAATAATTACTGCATGGAGAGAATGGATTTCCGAGTTCTTATATGACGGCCGTCCTTGGGACAAATAGTGTCCCGACACGCCGGCTGGTTCCCACGTATACTGCATATCTACCACACGGGCAGGGAGTGGTATCCGGTTTACTTTTCCCGATCGACGAGCGTCCCGTTGGGACTCGTTTTCCCGCATGGCGCAACTGATTATTGGATCGACCAGCCTTGTTTGTCTATAGTAAGAACTGAGAAATTCTCTAATGCATGGTTCCAGGGTAACTTGGAGCTCACTAGTAGTAAGCCGTATTAATTGCCTGGCCGCTTAAACTGATTTGATTGTGGGTCGTATCCTACTTTGCCAACTATTGAGGTAAGCTGAACGTCCTGACATGACGGGCCAACTTCTATCCTTGTTTGGTTGGGGAGTTGGTTCGGAGTGTCAAGACGCTAGGCGTACCTTAGTAAGAGGCAAAGATCTATTTATCTTATTTATATCCTTAACTCTTATTACTGGTTTTAATTCTTCATGTCGTGCTTCCTTTGTGGTGCTTGCTATTGGAGGTCTAACCTCTCTGGTTTTGCATGGCCAGATCTAGAGCCAGCTCCCGAGGACTCAGCTTACTTTTACCCTCAAGATGGTCAATACTAGAAGGATGACCGCAGGAGGCCACGAGTGGGTTCCTTGACTCCCTACTCGTCTTGTTCTTTACTTTACTTTTGCCGTTTTGGTACCGACCTGTTAGTCGGACTGTCTAGCACTTGCTTTTACATAATTGTAATTAATTCAGACTGCAGCTGATAGCGATTGTGTATACCTTATCATATCATCTGGCTATGTTTTGTAAGCCAGATCTCAAGAACATTTTGACCGAGCATTTGGGACGCCTTACTGCTTTATCATATATGCTCTTTATTTACTGCTACTTGATTCATTGATTGAGATAATAGATGTTATGTGACCCTAGCGAGACTTGTATGTAGTATGCACCCCCTTGTCTAGTTTACAGCATTGATCATATTATTCGGTATTTCTTCTACCCGTAATACGTAGCTGGCCAAGTCCGCCCCCGTCCCCCGGTGTTTCGGGTCTGGGGTGTGACAAGGTTTTAGTGGTGGCCCATGCAGGTCTGTTTTCAGACTTTTGGGGTGCTTTTATTTTATAGGAGGTCTCAATCACACATGTCCTCCCTTTGATCTCATGATTCGTTGCTCTCGATCCCATCTTGACATCCCGGTATCCTTTGACTTCGTTGATCTTTCATGTCCGGTCGTTTGATTGTTCTCTTGTCCCTTGTATTAGGGGCTCCTCGTCCGTGTCAGAGCAGCAACAACCAGAGCAGTAGGACCATGTTGGTCAGCAGCAAGGGCCAGTGCTTCCCCAAGAGCACGTCCAAGCAGAGGTGATAGTAGAGCCAGCCGTTGGGCCGCAATATCCGGAGGTTCCGATCTCACCAATGATTCCGTCCACTCCAGGGGCAGTAGATACACCAGCCCTCCTAGAGATCATCAGAGGGATGATGGCCACGCAGCAACATCAGATGTTGGTCCAGCAACAGATGCATACCCAGTAACAAGAGCAGAATGTGTTACTTAATCAAGGCTTGCAGATGGCATTAGAAAGAGGAGTGAGGACTGATTCAGGAGCGTCGACCCGATTCTGCAAGTACAACCTCCGATGTTTCGAAGGTACAGAAGATGCTATCACAGCAGATGCGTGGCTCAAGGATATTGAGGCCATTTTGAAGGCAGCCAAAGTTCCAGCGGAGGAGCAAGTGGACCAAGTAAAGTTGTTACTCCTGGATCTCGCCCGTGATTGGTGGGAATCAGAGGAAGTAGGTGTCAGGCGTCCTATTGCATGGGACAATTTTTCTACCAGATTCAAGACCTAGTACTATGGAGTGGTAGCTCAATTCGAGCTACAGCAGAAGTTCATCAGCCTCAAGCAGGCTGGGAAGACCGTGGATGCTTATACAGCGGAGTTCTGCAGATTGAGTAGGTTTGCCCCGGAGATGGTAGCCACGGAGAGCCAGAGGGCCATGAGGTTTCAACAAGGGTTTCATCTTGAACTCTTGCAACTGGTAGAGGGACATAACTACCAGACTTTTGATGAGGTACTGACGGCGGCCCAAAAACATGAGATCACTATCCAGAGGATGGCGACTAGGGATGGGGGCCAGAAGAGGTCTCACAACCAGATGGAAGGAGGAGGGGGAGCAGTACCCCGATCGACAGCACCATCCCCTGGCGTCCGCATTCATGATGTGACGGTACGAGGGCCAGCACCACCTGCCAGACAACAACAACAGCAGAGGAAGAATCAGCAGCCACCCGCGGGTTGCACTTATTGTGGGAAGGCAGGGCACACTAAGAATATATGCCGGGCATTTAATGGGTTATGCTTGGTATGTGGGAGTCCGGATCACCGGGTTTCCACTTGTCCCATGAGTTCGAGACTAGGAGGGCCAGTACAACCGTTTCCTACCCTGCCAGCACCAGGGGCAGGCCAGTATCGAGGGCCAGCGGTAGCAGTAAAACCGTTGGCTCAACGCCCGTTATTGATACAAGCTCAGATGTTTCGGTAGCAGGGACCGCCGATACAGCAGCAACACCAGAGACCACCCCAGCATCATCGAAGCAAGGGCCAGCAGCAATATCGGGCAGGGCCGCAGCAGGGAAATCAGCATGGAGGCCAAGGGCAGGCGTTCAATCTGTCCTTGGAGGAGGCATTAGCATCGGGGAACGTTGTGGCAGGTAACATTCTCGTCTCCTCATATCCCGCAGTAGCATTGTTTGATTCGGGAGCGTCGCATTTATTTGTATCTACACGATTTACAACACGACTAGGATTAGAATTTGAGGCATTGCCAGAGAGGTTGAATATACTCACTGGTAATGGGCTTGTAGGAGTTATTAGGATTTCCAGCATGTAGAGTCGTAGTGTGCGGGCGTTCCTTACCCGCTAGGTTGATAGAATTTCCTATAGAAAATTTTGATGTTATCTTGGGCATGGACTGGCTGAAAGACAGTCATGCTACAATAGATTGCCATAGAGGGAGCGTATCTTTTGATATTCCAGGCATAGGACAGTTCGCTTTGGTCAGGCCGGGAACAGAACAGTTGGCAGGCGGAGTCGTAGCAGCATTAGAAGGAGTTCAAGTCCCGAGGGTAGTGGAAGAGTTTCTTGATGTATTTCCGGAAGAACTACCAGGTTTACCACCGAAGAGAGATGTCGAGTTCAGTATAGAATTGGTGCCAGGGACCGAACCGGTATCGGATCGAGTTTACAGAATGCCAGATTCAGAGCAGGCCAAGGTGTACCAGCATATAGAAGAATTGAAGGCGAAGAAGTTCATTCGGGACAGTGAATCACCATGGGGAGCACCGGTAGTACTTGTAGGGAAGAAGGATGGGTCATCCCGATTGTGCATTGACTATAGGAAACTCAATACGGCAACAGTAAAGAATAAGTACCCACTACCGAGGATCGACGACTTGTTTGATCAGTTGAACGGAGCCAGAGTATTTTCCAAGATAGATCGTCGGTCAGGATATCATCAAGTTAGAGTTCAGGAGGAGGATATTCCCAAGACAGCATTCAGGTCGAAGTACGGGCATTACGAATTTTTAGTTATGCCGTTTGGATTGACCAATGCTCCAGCAATATTTATGGATTTGATGAACCGTATTTTTAAGCCATACTTGGATCAATTTGTCGTTGTGTTCCTCGACGACATTCTCGTTTACTCAGCCAGCGAAGAAGAGCATGAAGGTCACCTCAGGAAGGTATTGCAGGTTTTGGGAGAAAACCAGTTGTACGCCAAGCTCAGTAAATGTGAGTTTTGGTCGGATCGAATTTCATTCCTGGGGCATATCATATCAGGGGCAGGAGTATCAGTAGATCCTAAGAAAGTGGAGGCCATGGAAGGTTGGCCAGTACCTAAGACAGTAGCAGATGTGCGGAGTTTCTTGGGATTGACATGATATTACCGAAGGTTCGTGTCAGATTTTGCAAGAATTTCAGCACCCATGACCTGTTTGACACGCAAGGATGTGCCATTTGTCTGGTCGACAGAGTGTCAGGCATCCTTTGAGAGTTTGAAGTAGAAATTGATCTCGGCACCTATACTTACATTGCCCGTTGGACCCGGAGGTTTTACTGTATATTGTGATACGTCAGGTAAGGGACTTGGATGTGTCCTCATGCAACATGGGAAGGTGATAGCGTATGCATCTAGACAACTTCGGAACCACGAGAAGAATTATCCGACTCATGATTTGGAGTTGGCGGCCGTAGTATTTTCTTTGAAGCTTTGGAGGCATTACCTGTACGGCGATCGAGTAGATATATTCACCGACCACAAGAGCTTAAAGTATATTTTTACTAAGAAGGAGCTGAATATGAGACAGAGGAGATGGTTGGAATTGATCAAGGATTACAAAGTAGAGCTTCAGTATCACCCAGGCAAGGCTAATATAGTAGCGGATGCCCTCAGTAGAAGGGGCAGTGCATTCGTGTTGACATCACATAAGCAGATTTTAGAGAATCTTCGAGAGATGGGCATTGAAGTTATACTTCCTGGAGATGTAGGGATCTTGGCTAGTCTACAAGTTCAATCTGACTTGGTAGACAGGATCAAGGCAGCTCAGACACAGGACCCAAGGATTCAGAAGCTCAGGACAGAATGTGAGTCAGGACTCCGGAAGGAGATGAAAATTCATGAGGATGGAACACTGAGGTTTGGATCCCGTCTATATGTGCCTAGTGGAGATATCAGACAGGAGGTTATGGCAGAGGCCCATAGTTTTCAGTATTCTATTCACCCAGGAGGTACCAAAATGTACAGGGATATTAAACAATATTTCTGGTGGAACGAAATGAAGAGGGAGATAGCTAGATTCGTCTCCCGTTGCTTGATATGTCAGCAAGTGAAGGCAGAGCAGCAGAGGCCAGCAGGATTATTACAGCCACTTCCTATTCTGGAATGGAAGTGGGAGCACATCATAATGGACTTTGTGACTGGATTACCGAGGTCACCTAGTGGTAAGGATGCCATCTGGGTTATAGTGGATCGACTTACAAAGGTAGCACATTTCCTCCCCTTCAAAGTAGGGCAGACTACACAAAAGCTATCAGAGATGTACATGCAGCAGATCATCAGGCAATATGGAGTTCCTGTCAGTATTGTGTCGGATAGAGATACCCGTTTTACGTCGCATTTCTGGAAGAGTTTACATCAGAGCCTAGGTGCCAAGTTAAGATTCAGTACGGCTTACCACCCGTAGATGGACGGACAATCAGAAAGAACCATTCATACCTTAGAAGATATGTTACGAACCTGCACTTTAAATTTTGGAGGATCTTGGGAGAGTCACCTGCACTTAGTAGAATTTTCATATAATAATAGTTACCAGGCCAGCATTCAAATGGCTTCGTTCGAGGCACTGTACGGTAAGAAGTGTAGATCGTCGTTGGCATGGGATGATATTGGGGAAAGGAAAATGTTGGGACCAGAGATGATTGTTCAGACAGTTGAAGTTGTTAAGGGAATTAGAGAGCGACTTCGAGTTGCACAGGATCGGCATCGTTATTGGGCAGACCAGCATCGCAGGCCATTGGAATTTTCTGTTGGGGACCACGTGTTTTTGCGGATTTCACCTACCCGAGGAGTCATTAGATTTGGTATTCGCGGGAAGTTGAGTCCGCGGTACGTGGGCCCATTCGTTATCCTTGATAGGGTAGGCGATGTTGCTTATCGTTTATCCCTTCCGCCTTCGTTACGAGAGGTGCATGATGTATTTCACGTATCTCAGTTACGTAGGTATGTATCGGACCCAAGTCATATCCTCGATCATTCTGAGCTGGTTGTGGGTACCAACCTGTCTTATGAGGAGCAGCCTGTGTCCATTTTGGACCGAAAGGAGAAGATACTCAAGAACCGAACAATTAACCTTGTTCGTGTTGCTTGGGGCCATCACTCCTTAGGAGAGTCAACGTGGGAGCGAGAGGATGATATCCGATTGCGGTACCCGTACTTGTTTGACTCACAAGGTATATTTTATTTCTATATGCCTTGATTGTCTTGATTCCACATGCATATCCCCGTATGATTAGTAGCTTGGTTTCATGGATTGATAGTATAGTTGCAGATTAGTGGTTGATTAGTATCATAGGGTGATTGATTGCTCGCTGTATTGCTTGTGCCTGATCTGATATTTCTAACCTGCTTGGATTTGAAATTCCGAGGACGGAATTTATCTAAGGTGGGTAAAGATGTCACTCCCCGTTCCCGGAATGCATATTTTTATACGTATATCGCTTATCCGAATTTAATTAGTATCTGTCATGCATTTATTTTGTATTTAATTCTTTCATGCTAATTATTTTTTTGTATTTTATTTTTTGCTTTTTCTTGGCTCTTGGTTCATTTCGGTTCATGGTAAACCAACTTGGTTTGGTTTGGTTCAACATGGAAAGGAATGGATGGCTTGGATTTGGTGGAGAGAATGAATGGTGGAGATCCACTTGACCTTGATATAAAACTTCTTCTTTTATTCTCTCTCTTCATTCATTCATATTTACTCCTCCACCAAACCCTAACCCACTTGTGAGAGGCAAGTACATCTTGCACATCATGGAGGATTTCATGCATCCCTATTTATTTTTAGTCCATTGTGTTTGTCTCTTCTTTCTCTACATGTTTAGGTCTTGTAGTTTTTGTTTTCCATGGTTAGCTTTGTGTAGATCTAAGTTTTTCTCCTTTTCGGTTTTTTTTGGGTTTTGATCTATCAAACTTCATCATTTCCATGTTTTGATTGTTCTATGTTGTAGATAATTCAATTCTACCCAATTTTGGCTTTGAAAAGTTAGACTTCGACTTGATTTGAGGAAGTTATGGCCAAAACAATTTTGGTCAAACTTATATGTTCATCTGTCCTGATTTTGGCAGGGACGATGAATAGTACCTGGCTGCATAAGTATTCCTGGCCGCATAAGCTTTTCTGGCCGCATGAGTATTTTTGGGCCGCATAAGCTTTTCTGGCCGCATGACCATTTCTGGCCGCATGAGTATTTTTGGGCCGCATAAGCTTTTCTGGTCGCATGACCATTTTTGAGCCGCATAAGCATTTTTGAGCCGCATGAGGCTGATTTTGGCTGATTTTGATTGTTTGATGCTCTTTTTGACTGTTTTCTGGCCTGAATTTCTTCTAGCTTCCAACATGAAAGTTGTAGATCTTTTCCTTGGCTTCAAGAATATGTTACCAACTATTTTATGCAAGTTTCTCTTATTTTTGATATAGAACTTTTGACTACCATGCCTTGCCACGAATTGACAATAATTGTTATCCTGACTTAATATTGATCATGCGTTCCTATGTCTGGAACTGAGAGACTGGCTAGTCGTCTTATTGTACTGAATGGGACACGTTCATGTATGAATCATTGAGAACGACTGGCTGATCCTGATCATTGACAATGTACCCGTGCTGATTTCCAACTTATAATTATGTACATAAATTTACATAATATTGAGTAGGTGCTATGGCACCGATAATTAATTTCGTATTACAAAAGCAGCACGTGTATCCTACTGTCAAGGCATGATTATCCCGTGGATAGGTTTGATTGTTGCATTACGCTATGCAGGACCTACAATCTAACCGTATTGGCATCGTTGTAGAGTTACGCATATCGTACCTTGTACGAAAGTGCTCATACGAAATTCTCATGATCCACGGCATGAGATTTCAATTAACATAGGGCCAACTAAGCTAAATAAAATAATTACTGCATGGAGAGAATGGATTTCCGAGTTCTTATATGACGGCCGTCCTTGGGACAAATAGTGTCCCGACACGCCGGCTGGTTCCACGGATACTGCATATCTACCACACGGGCAGGGAGTGGTATCCGGTTTACTTTTCCCGATCGACGAGCGTTCCGTTGGGACTCATTTCCCCGCATGGCGCAACTGATTATTGGATCGACCAGCCTTGTTTGTCTATAGTAAGAACTGAGAAATTCCCTAATGCATGGTTCTAGGGTAACTTGGAGCTCACTAGTAGTAAGCCGTATTAATTGCCTGGCCGCTTAAACTGATTTGATTGTGGGTTGTATCCTACTTTGCCAACTATTGAGGTAAGCTGAACGCCCTGACATGACGGGCCAACTTCTGTCCTTGTTTGGTTGGGGAGTTGGTTCGGAGTGTCAAGACGCTAGGCGTACCTTAGTAAGAGGCAAAGATCTATTTATCTTATTTATATCCTTAACTCTTATTACTGGTTTTAATTTTCATGTCGTGCTTCCTTTGTGGTGCTTGCTATTGGAGGTCGAACCTCTCTGGTTTTGCATGGCCAGATCTAGAGCCAGCTCCCGAGGACTCAGCTTACTTTTACCCTCAAGATGGTCAATACTAGAAGGATGACCGCAGGAGGCCACGAGTGGGTTCCTTGACTCCCTACTCGTCTTGTTCTTTACTTTACTTTTGCCGTTTTGGTACCGACCTGTTAGTCGAACTGTCTAGCACTTGCTTTTACATAATTGTAATTAATTCAGACTGCAGCTGATAGCGATTATGTATACCTTATCATATCATCTGGCTATGTTTTGTAAACCAGATCTCAAGAACATTTTGACCGAGCGTTTGGGACGCCTTACTGCTTTTATCATATATGCTCTTTATTTACTGCTACTTGATTCATTGATTGAGACAATAGATGTCATGTGACCCTAGCGAGACTTGTATGTAGTATGCACCCCCTTGTCTAGTTTACAGCATTGATCGTATTATTCGGTATTTCTTCTACCCGTAATACGTAGCTGGCCAAGTCCGCCCCCGTCCTCCGGTGTTTCGGGTCTGGGGCGTGACAATAGGTCAGGCTATACCCATCTGAGGGTATAGCTATGATACAAGTAGTAACTCAAGATGGACATTGATCACACTATCTATAAAATTTCTCATTCCCCGAATAGTATATGTATCCGGACATAGCACGTCATGACACGGGATTCCCTAAGAGGGTAGCTACTCCCTTTCAGGAATTGATGTCTATACAAGTACAGGAAATAAGATAGAAAATGTACCAATATACCAAGAAAGTCCAGGAATAACATCCCATGCCAGGATCCGGCATATACTAGTCCGTGTACCATCGTGACGAGAATCAAGTAAAATACTATAACTGAATCGGATACAAAAAATATCAAAACAAGGAACTACTATCAGAGAATGTACTCGCATGTGATCCTGAGCTGTCAAATGGGGTCAATGCTCAGAGTGATGCCACGGACCTAAAGATAAGATATATATATATAAGCTAATTACGATTCAATAGTGTTAGGGCTTGATTCTATAGTATAAGCTATGCAATCTAGGTCAGACTCAGTCAACTAAGTCAAACTAGGTCACACTGAGTCACATTAGGTCAAACTAGGTCAATGGTTGACTTACAGTTGACTTTTGGTCAACTGGTCAACTCTAGTCAACTCTGGTCAACTCTAGGTTAAACTAGGTCAAATATTGACTCTACATTCGACGTTCAGTCAAAGCAGTCAACCATGGTCAAACAGGGTCATGGCTAGTCTCTATAAACATCTACAGGGTCAATATATCAATTTCAGTGATGGTGACATCACTGGAATCGATGGATCTCAAAATACAAACAAAAGAGAAAGATTATAATAATAGGGTAAAAACCTACAGATGTTGTCAGATGGTGGAATAACCATCACCAACGTGTCCAAAATGGTCAAAATAGCTAGAATAGCATGTCCATAAGTCCAATTTGGACACAGGGACAAAAAGATAATTTTGAGTCAAAATGGTATCCGTGTCGGACCCGCTTTGCACCGAAAAATGTGCCAGAATAAAAGTGCACTAAACCTAACAAATTATATGTTCATGAATCCAGAATGACAATACGAACTCAACGGTATATCCGAAATTGGATTCCGATGACCCGATCTCAGATTGGTCCGTTGACCCGGATATTGGAATCTGATTTGCACGAAAAAGCGTGTCGGAGCCAATGTCCTCAAAATCCAGTAAATTATATGTCAACAAGTCCAGAATGACGATACGAACCCAAAGGTATATCCAGAATTGGATTCCGATGAGCCGATCTCAAAATGACCTGTTGACCCGGATATTGGTATCCGACTTGTACCGAAATGCGTGTCGGAACCAATGTCCACTAAAATCTAGCAAATTATATGTCAACGAGTCCAGAATGACGATACAAACTCAACGGTATATCCGAAATTGGATTCCGATGAGCCGGCGTCAAAAAGTCCCGTTGACCCGGACTGTGGGGACCGCTTTGCACCAAAATGCGTGCCAGGGCCTACGTCCTCCAAATCTAACAAACATTATATGAAAACGTGCCAGAACGACGCCACGAGTCTACTGGTGGTGTCAAAAATTGAATCTAGAGTCCCGGGTTCAAAAATAGAATTTAACAAGTTGGAAATTACGAATTCGGACGGCCAACTTTGGCGTCGAATTCAACCAATCAAACGTGCTCACAATAAAATAAAACTTATGGGGCAAAAAGAGTGTTATACCAGCTATACAAAGGAACTAATGGCACGCCAGACGGAGCTGCAACGACGGAGTTACGAGCTGACAAAGTCGGCTCCACAAAACTCAATTTAAAGTGTCAACTTGGTGGCCGATTTTAATGTATCAAACAACAAAATTAACGGACGAAATTTGAGGGGAGTGAAGGAATATATACCGAGATTGTGACGGAGCCGATCCAACGGTTGGATCTCTCGAGAAACGTGCATAAAGTTGTTGTCCCGAAATGAGATTTTGACTTCGATCCCGCATGCGTCACGCCGGAATTCCGTTCAAAATGCACGAATCGTGTACGTAATACGTCGGGGAAGGAGGCGCTGCCCCGGGGGTGGTCGTCGGAGCTTCGCCCAGCAAAGGGGGCTCGTCGACGGCGGCGCTGCCACGCGTAGTGGTGGCACGGCGGTGGCTGCTGCCACCCAGCGCCGCTGCTGCCTATTGCGTGCGGCTGTTGCTTGCTGCAGCTGCGGCTGCTGCTGCGTGCTGGCGCACGCACGTGCGACGGCGGCGGCGGTGGCCGACGGCTGCGGTGGAGGTGGCTTGCGGTGGTGGTGATGTAGTTGATGGTGGTGAAGTGGGTGATGGTTATGGAGATGGTGGTGGTGATGTTTATGATGTTGAAGAAGAAGAAGAGGGTGATGGTGATAATGATGATGGTGATGAAGAAGAAGATGAAGAAGAAGAGTGAAGAAAAGAAAAAGAATGGGAGAGGGGGCTGTCGGCTGTAGAGGGGGAGAGGAGTGAGGTGATGGGGGTGTGGGATTGGGGTGATGGGAGTGAGAGAGAGAGAGAGAGAGAGTTAATATATGATATATATATATATAATATATATGTATGTGTGTATATTATATAAAGAGAGAGATATTAAGAGAGAGAAAGTAGAGAGAGAGGGTAGAGGTCGGCTGTAGAGGGAGTGGGGGGGTGTTGTGTGTAGGATGATTAAAGGAGGAGAGAGAAAGATATATATATATATATATATATATATATATATATATTTATATATATATATATATATATTTATATATATATATATATATATATTATTAGAAAGAGATAAAATGAGATATTTATGTAAAGTAGAGAGAAAAAAAAGAGATATTTTAAAATAGAAAAAAAGAAATTATGTGGGGTGTTTGGATAGTCATGATGGGGATCACATAAAATCTGGTTGGGCGTTGGATCAGGTTCGGTCAAGTTTGGACATGCTTGGGGCCAAGATTTAATTAAAATAACAATTTAAACCAATTAAAATCATGGATGAAATGGGAGCACAAGGGAGATCAAATCGATGGCGCGCAAGTGGCACATGCATAGTAGACTCAAAACAGGCCAGGGCCATATATTGGGTCGACTGGATTAGACCGATGTCGGGCCCTGAAATTAAGTTGGAAATTAAGTCACGAATTACGACAGACGATAAATTGGTCCAAATTAACCTGAAAGTTGCGCGAAGCAAATGGAGCACAAGGGAACAAGTTCGAGTGGGACACGATATATCAACATGAAGATAATCTCGTTTACTACAAACTTCAAGAAGAAAGTTTTCAGATACTGGCATCCCTGATGCTCTAGAAATCCAAGCCACGGTAAAGAGCATTTAATGATCAAAATTAATTAAATCAAAATGAATTATCAAAAATAATTCATTTAGAAAATTAGAAAATAAATCCCGGAAATTCAGAAGGCTTATATCCTACCCACCTTATAAAAATTTTGTCCTCGAAATTAAAGGTTGGTAGTGGGGTTAAAACATGATAGACGATTTACGCAATATTTTAGGCACGATCCAAGAATGACAAGTTTTGTACGATCAAGACAATCGATTCAAAATTGTTCAGGCATGATGAGGGATTTTGGCACGATAGAATCATGATATGAATAAAATTATATGGGCATATATTTAGAAATAAGTCAAGTCATTGTGGCACGATTTTAGAGACGATTAGGAGAATCGAAGATATAAATGAATTTCAAGTACGGGGTAATCTGTAGGACTTAGGCTGATGGAAATCAACCCGAAAGTCGCACAGGCCCGATCAAGATGAAAAGCTAACCATAACCAAAATAAGGTTTGACATGGTTGAGATAAAATTTCAGACACAAACAAAATCGAAGTCAAGGTCTTATAGGCCCGATCAACGATTAAGGAGTATGATTAATAAAATCATGAAATACGATCCAAGTTCGAACGTGATTAAAATTGAAAATAGTCTAAGTTCACTTGGCACGATAGAGGTATGATAACGAAATCAAAACTTGAGCTTCGTCCAATTACAATCAAGTCAAAAATTTGATTAACGGGATTTCAGCTCGATGAAATTAGATTTAGGGTTATATATAGGCACGATCAAGATAAAAATGACGTGATTGGGCATTGTTAGGAATAATCAGATGTTTAGCACAAACATTGATCAAGGATTAACCATCTGGTCATAAGTGAAATCAAGACTCATACGCGTTAAAAATTTGTGATGATTAACCACTTAGGAACGATTTAGAATAGAACGAGGAAAATAAAAAATCTACTCATGATCAGGAATGAAACCTGAGCACGAGCGACTAGAGAATCAAAATTCAAGTACGAAGGAGATCTATTTCGACACAGTCGATTAGGGTTCAAGATTTTTAGCACGATTTGAGGGTTAAGATTATCAAGATCATGAAAATCGAAGTCGGATAGTCATGATCTAAAACAGGGCTAAGAGAAGCAAATGGAAAGAAAAAATTTGAGTATTGCACGATTGAGAGATAGATTTGACAGAAATCAGATTATAGGTCACATAAGCACGATCAAGATCCAAGTTCAGTTGTGAAAGACGATAAATCATGAATTCAAAATCAAGGTCTTAAAAGTATAATTTAGGAAGGAACCCAAGTCAATTAGGAACGGTAGATTGTCAAACATGTTCAATTCTAACACGAATAATTTCATAGTCATACTAGTTAGTCGTGATTGAAAGTCAAAAAATTTAGGCACGAGTTTGAGGCAAGATAAAATATATAGTTATGATCGTTAAAATCACGGTCAAGGAAATCCTAAGTTGTTTTAGTCATGCCAAATCATCTAGGCACGACTAATCACAAGGAATTTGGATGTAATCAGGAAATAAAATCAAGGTCGAAAAGGGTTTAGATACGAGTGTCCAAAATCCAAACATGATCAAAATCGGAAGTCAATGCACGAGGGTTAATAGCATTGGAATCCAACCACGATAAAGAAATTAGTCTCAACACGATCTAGGTTGATCAACTTTCGAGTAAATCAGAATTTGGGCAAGATGGAGAATAAGATCAACGAAGGCTGGGCACGAGCATCCAAGGATAAAAATCCAAGTCACAAAGGAATTTGAAGTCATCTAGAGTCTAGTCAGCAACCAAGACTCTTTGGCACGATAAACAAGACGACCAAAATTGATTGGTCATGGACAGAAAGGAATCAAAATCTTAACAGTATCGAAATTTAAGAAACAATTGAGATATAGAAATTTTAAAAAATTTAGAGTTCAAGTGTAGATGACAGATGTAGATATGAGATAGGTGATTAGTGTAATCAACATAGCTAAACAAGTCAAAAAAAATGATGGCAAGATGAGAAAATCATCATACGATGAGAAAAGAAATGAATGATAAGTCGAGAAATAAGGGTATGAATTATCATCATCATTTGGTCAAAAAGAAGTGAATCAATTTAAGATTCGACCTGATAACCATACACGTCTATCCAAAATCATGCTGCCAGAATTTATGCCACGCCAGTAAGCATTGCAATAAACGATAGAGTCCATAACCAGGGTATACATCCTATAATCATGTCATCTATATTCCTTACCACGCCAACCGGTATGGCTGCAAGAGAATCTAAATTCCATAACTAGGATAGTATATCCAAAATCAGGCTCCATGTCCCTGTCATGCTAGCTAATATGGCTGTGATAAATTCTAAACCCCATAAATAAAGTAGACATTTACCGTTCCCATCATCTCCATCAAATATGTTTATCAGGATATCTTAACTCAATCCTTAAAAACTTATCTCAAATAAAATCAAAATCGAAGTCAACAACGAATGAACATCAAGATTTAAAATTCAACAACGAATCAAAGATAAGTAAATGGAAACTAGCAGAAACAGATTCCGAGATAGGGTTTAGAAGAAAATTCTCAGGAGATGTCCAAAGGTACTATCTAGGTCAAGATAAAAGGAAATCATTGGAATATGATCTAAAACAATCTCAACCTGATATGAGACTGGCAGATCATATTCTCGTCTCAACCTAGAAGATATATAAGTTCAACTTATACCTTCTCTCGGGGGTCCACAAACTCATTCCAAGAAAGAATAAAGTTGATAACGGACAGATGTTTCAGAAATCAGGACGGACAAAAACAAATAGGAAAAGTTTTGAAAAGTTCGAAATACGATTCCCAGGGGTCATCCCTAAAATCTACCAAGAGTTCCTAATATGTGACTGAGTACCAAATTTCTAAAATATTCCATGACTCAACCTTAATCCTAGGGCAGGCTCACAGTAGTACAGAAAAGCTCAAGTACTACCACGACTTCGCATTAATTGTAAAGACTGACCTGCATGGGCCACCACAAAAATGTGTCACTACCCACACCCGAATATACGGATACGGATACGTGGGCCATGCCCAGCCTACGTCGCAATATCGGCGGTAGAACGCTGTCTAGTATCCAATAAATATACACTACATCTAGAAGGTCCATGAACTATAAATGTACTCAATCACAAGCCAACATCTAAAGATGATAGGAGAGGAAAGATAACTAGGGCACAAGAATAATAAGAAATACTAGAAAAAATCATAAGACAGGAAAATAAAGAAGGAAAACAAGACAAACTAAGGATAAATACCAGGCAACTCACATAGAAGAATAGTGAGATCCACCTCAGCTAGCAACATCATGAAGTCCAATAATGGCATAATAACTCCTAAAATATTATCAACATATCCAGTCAGGATGGAAACGAGTACATAAACTAACAACAGTTTCATAGTATTGATAAATGCTGTAAGAGACAATCATAATGGAATACAAGATGATATATCAAGACTGTAAGTAAAACAGGATATATAAACTGGAAATCATGTCAAGGTGAATCACGCAGGAAAAGTGAGCTGAATGTAATATGTAACTGATGTAACAAATGTAAAATGTGCCTCGAATATTATAGCATAATGTGATCGGTAAGGGTCAAGATCAGGCTTCCAGCCGACCGGCTTCAAGTACGTAGACTCGGCCCGGTCGGGATGGCAAGCTATGGAACAAGTAGTAGCACAGGTCAGGCTATACCCATCGTGAGGTGAGGGTATAGCTATGATACAAGTAGTAACTCAAGATGGGCATTGATCATTCTATCTATAAAATTCCCTATTTCCCGAATAGTATATGGATCCGGACATAGCACGTCATGATGCGAAATTCCCTAAGAGGGTAGCTACCCCCTCTCAGGAATCGATGTCTATACAAGTACATGAAATAAGACAGGAAATATACCAATATACCAAGAAAGTCCAGGAATAACATTCCATGACAGGATCCGGCGTATACTAGTCCGTGTACCATCGTGACGAGAATTAAGTAAAATACTATAACTGAATCGGATACAAAAAATATCAAGACAAGGAACTACTATCAGAGAATGTACTCGCCTGCGGTCCTGAGCTGTCAAATAGGGTCAATGCTCAGAGTGATGCCACAGACCTAAAAATAAGATATATATATATAAGCTAATTAGGGTTCAACAGTGTTAGGCTTGATTCTATAGTATAAGCTATACAATCTAGGTCAGACTCAGTCAACTAAGTCAAACTAGGTCACACTGAGTCACATTAGGTCAAACTAGGTCAATGGTTGACTTACAGTTGACTTTTGGTCAACTGGTCAACTCTAGTCAACTCTGGTCAACTCTAGGTTAAACTAGGTCAAATGTTGACTCTACATTCGATGTTCAGTCAAAGCAGTCAACCATGGTCAAACAGGGTCAAGGCTAGTCTCTATAAACATCTACATGGTCAATATATCAATTTCAGTGATGGTGACATCACTGGAATCGATGGATCTCAAAATACAAATAAAAGAGAAAGATTATAATAATAGGGTAAAAACCTACAGATGTTGTCGGATGGTGAAACAACCAACACCAACGTGTCCAAAATGGTCAAAATAGCTAGAATAGCATGCCCATAAGTCCAATTTGTGTGAGCACCCTGAATTTCGGGTTGATTTTTTTATTTATTTTTTGATTGATTTTTAATTTCAATAAATAATTTATTCTGTTATTTTTTCTCAAGTGTGCTTTTTCGTGCCATTGATAATTGGAGTGTCAGGGATATTCAACTCTGGAAATCTTCTTCACGAGTTTGGGAGTGGACAGGATTACCTTCCTGATGGTATATAGTGTCCCACACAAACTTGTTCCCTTGTGCTCTTTTTGCTTCGCAGAACTTCGGGTCGAATTAGACCGTTTGATGATTAATTAATTTTCCGACTCTTTTCCTTGATCATTATTAGCACGTTACCGTGACTTTTAATTTGGGAGCGCAAGACCAGTCAATTTCTTGAAACCAACTTCTCATGCTCGATCTACTCGAGACGCTCGTCACCCATGACCTTCGTGTCCCACTCAGACACGTCATCTTGTGCTCCATTTGCTTCGTACAACTTTTCTGACACGTGACACGATTTTATTTCACCCCACGGTGTCACATTTATCTTCCAACTTAATTTGTGGGTCCCCTGTCGACCAAAACCTGTCAGCCCCAACTATGGACGTGGCCCACATTGAGCCTACTACCCGTCCGCCACTTGTATCCCATTTATTGGAATCTTTATGTGCTACTTATTCACTCATGATCATTATCACCTAATTTTAATTCGATTTTTGCACAATGCCCGATTTTGACCCAATCCGGCTCCACCGAGTCCAGTCCAGCTTTGTGTTGCCCTCCATCATGATACCCTCATATTTCTTGCCAAAAAATATCTAGTACTCATTCTACCCATTTATAATTATTTATTGGAAATTCTACTTGAATTAAATCCTATAGGAATGATCTATTTTTCCCCATTCAATTCTAGCCATTGATTTCCCATTAATTAATCATCACCATTCAATTCCAAACACCCACACAACTTTCACTCACAGCCTCCTCCCCAATAGAGTGGCCGGCCCTAACTCCCAAAAGCATTTCTCTCTCATTAATTGTTCTTCTCTCTCTTCCTTTCAAATTATTTCTTATACTACACAACAACTCACCCACAACTCCATCTCCACAACACAGCAACTACAATACCTCTACCACCACCCTCCATGTAAACCCGACCTTCACCTGGCCATGGCCGGACCACCCCCGGCCATCCTCGCCGTCGGCCACCGCCGACTAACTCCCACACAACAACTTCTCCTCCTCCTCCTTCTTCTTCAATCATCACCTCCACCACTTAACCTATCCGAGCCACCACCACATCCATGATCAGCCATCACCACCTCCTCCGCCGATACCCCGCCGCGTGGCCGTCGCGCCGTCGCGTGGGCCGCCGTGGCCCCTGGCCGTGCACCCCCTCTCTTCGGCAAACCTTTCCTGACGGCCACCATCCTCCGGGACGCGCCGTCGAGGCGATTCGTGCGTTTTGCACGACGTTCCGTCGTGATGCGCGCGGGATCGAGTTCGTTTTGGCGCTCCGTAGCAGCGACTTCGCACACATTTTCCTGGAGATCCGACCGTTGGATCGGTAATTTCTTCACTCCGTCGCAATCTCGGTATATCCACCTTCATCCCTGTCAATTTTCGTCTGTTAATTTTATCGTTTGATACATGAAAACCGGCCACCAAGTTGACCGTTTAAATTGTATTAATTTTGGACAGTTTCGCGGGGTCAACTTCGTCAGCTTGTATCTCCTCCACCGCAGCTCCTTTTGGCGTGCTACCAGTTTCTGTGTGAAGCTGGTATAACCCTCTTACTACCCCTCCAGTTTTGCTTCGTTGTGAGCTTGTTTTATTGGTTGAATTCGACGCCAAAGTTGGCCGTCCGAATTCGTAATTTCCAACTTGTAAAATTTTATTTTTGAACACGGGACTCCAGATTTCATTTCTGACACCACCATAAAATTTGTGGCGTCGTTCTGGCATGTTTTCATATAAAATTTGTTAGATTTGGAGAACGTGGGCCCGGGCACGCAATTCGGTGCAAAGCGGGTCCCACTTTCTGGGTCAACGGGACCTTTTGACGCCGGCTCATCGGAATCCAATTCCGAATATACCGTTGAGTTCGTATCTTCATTCTGGACTCGTTGACATGTAGTTTGCTGAGTTTTGAGAACTTTGGCTCCGGTACGCATTTTCGTGCAAACCGGAATTCCAAGTTCTAGTCAACGGGCCAAATTGAGATCGGGTCAACGGAATCCAATTCTGGAGATACCGTTGGGTTCGTATCGACATTCTGGTTTCGTGGACATATAATTTCTTATATTTTATTGACTTGATTTCTTGCACGTTTTTCGGTGTAAAACGGCTCCGACACGGACACCGTTTTGATCCGAAATTACCTTTTTGCCCTTATGTCCAAATTGGACCGATGGGTAGGCTATCCTAGCTAATTTGACCATTCTGGACACGTTGGCGATGTTTATTTCATCGTACAACAATGTTTGTTGATATTTTCTCTGAGTTTACCCTTTTCATAATTAATTAATAATTAATTCTTATAATGTTCGTATTTCGGGATTAGTACAACGAAACTGAGCTCAGTCAATTCCAGTGATCTCATATCGCTAAAATTGACAAGATAGGCACGTGGATCACTGTAATAAGATTATCAATCTTATCGATAATCTTTTTATCTCGATTTACGTGACTTAAGTTTCGACGTGCAAATAACGAAGTACACTTTATATTAGACTAGAATTGACCCTGTTTGACCAGAGTTGACCAGTTGACCCAAAGTCAACTGTAAGTCAACGCTTGACCTAGTTTGACTAAATTATTGATCGGAGTTAACCTAGAGTTAATTTGACTTAGAAGAACCTAGGATAAAATAGATTGTTTGTGGATTCATTTATTTTAACTTGAACACCTTGTAACCTGTGTTGCTTTAAATATGACTCTGTGGCTTCAGTGGGACCCCCCTATACTTATCAGCTGTTCAGGTTATCGAGGCGAGTACATTCTCTGATCATTTTATATCCTGCTTAGAATTATTTCCTGCAGTAGATTACTTTACTTGTACTGTCACGATGGTCACACGGATTGGTACTATATGGTTCCTTTCTTGAGATGTTATCCTTAGGGAGCATCGGGTACTTCATGTTTTGTGCGTTTCACTTACATGGCATATCACTATGCTTCACTGGTTCTTTGATCACTTGCGACATATACTCTTATGATCGTAGAGTCTCCTAGAATCTCTTATCCCATTCACTGGGTATCCTAGAATCTCCTAGAATCACCCATTTATGGGCATCCATGTATCACCCTTCGGGGCCTTGCATGGAATCATAACATAACCTGGCTGGATCCTTGTGTATTAATTGGGGGTACGGGGGAGTAGAAATGGACATGTGAATAATATCCAAGTAGTGTAGTATCAGAATCTCTTCCATAGTGTAGCATCAGAATCTCCTATGCCATTTACATATCTATATTGTACTCTGACTTACTAGTCACATGATAGTTCTCTATTTATAGTAGATATTTCTCTTACAGCTTCTCTCTCTGTTTACATACTACACTTCTTTTAGTACCTGTATCTTACTTTACTGCATGATTATATCTTCTAACCTGCTATGAACTGTTGAGATGTACTGTACTCGCTCCAGTCGTGACTGGACCCGTTGATAAATTTTACAGATAGCTTGGAGGTTGTCTACTAGCCTAGAGGAGACACATTAGAGGATGTTTAGATAGTTGTTTCATTGTTTGGAGTTGTATTTACTTTGTGGATTACTGTATATGAGTTTGAGGTATATTTCTGGGTTTTTGTATCTTAGACACTTAGACTTCTATCTCCTGTATTTTTTTTGGATTTCATGTTTTATCTATCCTTATCATGCTCTATCCTAGATATGATTGAGACTGTATCTGCTATGTCACCCCCATTCTGGGAGTATAAACTGCTTGGCATTATAATGTTAGATGTTGTGACCTAGGACAACGTTCTACCGCCGACACTGCGGCGTAGGCTGGGCGTTGTTACTTTCTCGTACCCAAACAGTGGGTGCGGGTCGTGACACGTTTTTAGTGGTGGCCCTTGCAGGTCGAGACTAAAAGTGTAGTGGTATTC
Source organism: Iris pallida (assembly GCA_029216955.1). Lineage (NCBI taxonomy): Eukaryota > Viridiplantae > Streptophyta > Magnoliopsida > Asparagales > Iridaceae > Iris > Iris pallida. Next base: position 47,678 of record JANAVB010003412.1, read on the forward strand.
GAACTAGAGTACCACTACAGCCTGCAGTAGGAATAGAATATATTTTGAAGGTACTCAATCACAGTTAGGAACCCTTGAGAGATTCCTGGGACGACCCTTGAGAATCTTATTTTAACTTCGATTTGAAAACTCTTCTTCCCTTGATTTAATTTTCTTTACTTTCTGTTGTTAAATTTGATTTTTATAGATTATTGTTGAATTCGAGTTTGTAATTATTGATTTTGATGGATGATTGTCGAATTTGAATTTTGATGATAGTTATTGTATCCGAGTTTGTATTTTGATGGATTTTTGTTCATTTTTGAATTTTGATGTTCGTTGATAAATTGATTTGATTTTTGGGTATTCATTGTTGATTTAATTTAATTTTTGGCAAGATGAAATTATATGGGCTAGGTCATCTATGTTATGGAATCTAGTCTTTTATAGTCACATTAGCCAGCATGGTGAGGACATATAGTCTGACTCTGGATATATTTCTCGGGTGTGGGAATTTAAGGTTTTCGCAGCCAAGCTAGCGGCACCGCAAAAATGTAAAATACCATGATTCTAGAGATATGTGCATAAATCAAGGGCTCTATGATTATCGTAGCCTTGCTTACTAGTATGACGAGGATTTAGAGTACCATGATTTTGGATATACGCATATGATTATCAGATTGCACCTTAAATATTTTTGAACATATTTTCTCTACTTTTGTTCAGTCATTCAAAAAAAAATTATTATTTGTTTGTTTGTCTAGTTTTCTATTATTTAACTCAGGAGTAAGTTTAGTTGGTTTTATAAACCTTGTGTAATTTCTTGCTATGAGTTTTTCATAATACAATGAATCGATGATTTTGTTAGACTTTATCTTGAATTTGATATTTTAACTCTGGATTTCAAAACGGTTCCTTCTTTAAACAGATAAGCAAAACCGATTTTATCGTTATTTCTTTCTTGCTATTATTGTATTAAATAATAATGATAATAAAACTGTCTTGATTTCGTCAATCATCTACTTACAATCTTGGTAGGAATCTAAATGTTAGTCTTAACGTAGAATTAAATTTTTTATATTGGGACATGAGAATATATATATATATATATATATATATATATATATATATATATATATATATATATATATATATATATATATATATATATGAATATATATAGCAGACACTTTGCTTAACACGTATGCATGCTACACTTGATTTTCCACCTACCTGAATACCTATTAATATGTTGTTGATGTTAAATTTTTAAAATCCCAATATTTCTGATTCTCTGCTTTTTCTAGCTTAACCTGTAATTTAAATATAAAATTTTATGATAATAGTTTTATTTATAACACTGCACATGTATGTTATACATAGGGTGTCAATTCAAAAAAAAATTTGGTTGAGTTTTGTGTTAAATTTGAAAAATCTGAGACTGTGTGCATATTAACCCTTAATACTGAATTCCAAATGTTTAGTTTAAATTACTATTTTATTTTCTTTAATATAATATTTAAAGCTGTGTACATTGTTGTATGTAGGGATATAATGTTAGGTTTCATATTCTTACATGTTAGTTTGTGATAAATATTGAGTTGGTTTTAATGTTCAAATTTCTCCAAAATCTTGAAAACTAGTTATATGTTAACATTTTTATATTGATTTCCATGTTTAGTTAAATTTCAGATTTAACATGTAATATCGAACTGTATGCGTAGATAAATGTATTGGTAATATGTTAGGGTTTCATTTCTATCATGTTAGGATGTATTGGGAGTATTGAGATTAGTCGTGATGTTTCAAACCCCTAAATTTTGAAATTACATTATGTTAATATTGCACTAGTTTAAATGTTAGCTTGTTTTCAGATTTTATATGTAAACGTTGAACTAAAACTGGGTTTAACCTTTCAATACTAAGTTATAACCCTGTACAAGGACACGCACACACTCTAACATAGTATATACAGTCTTTTAACCTAACCCTTCCCCTCTTTGTTATGATTATATATCTATAAGGATATATATAGAGTTTATGCATATATTATAACGTATATAGATACATAACTAAGTCTCTACCTTTTTATATATATATGGTTAGCCATGCAAGTTATGATTAAATAGGTTGTAGATTGTAGATTGTTAAACCATATGCCATGAGTAATGTAACTGGATAGCTATTGTTTGAAACCCAAATCCTCGTATACACTTTCATGAATATTCACGTACACACACGCCTACTATCTAACCATATGAACATGTCCCCATACACATAATGCTAGCTTTTTTCTCTCTAACGCTCTCTATATTATATATTGTGATTGGATTTCAATATAATCGACTTTCGTTAATTAAACTTGTGATTTCGACTTTCTCGGGATAGTACCCCTTTTAGATGATTGGTAGTTACCTTTCTTAAATTTTCTGATAAGTACCAGTTTTCACATAGGATGGTAGACTGTCTTACAGTTTTGATAATTGTTATTTCTGTATCTTTTCTAAGTTTAGCACCCTGGATTGCTTGTGTGTTTTGATACCCTATGACCATTTGGTTAGTATGACTAGTATACCTAGATGAGACTTTCACTACCACCGTATGCCATTACCATGTATGCCATTCTTTTATTTAATGGTATAATTTGTTTAAGTTCTGGGACTTTGATTGTGGGGGTTTGACCTAGAGGGAGTAGGGACATTTTAATTTCGAGGACGAAATTTTTATAAGGTGGGTAGGATGTGAGCACCCTGAATTTCGGGTTGATTTTTTTATTTTTATTTATTTTCTGATTGATTTTTAATTTCAATAAATAATTTATTCTGTTATTTTTCCTCAAGTGTGCTTTCCCGTGCCATTGATAATTGGATGTCAGGGATGTTCAACTCTGGAAATCTTCTTCACGAGTTTGGGAGTGGACTGGATTACCTTCCTGATGGTATATAGTGTCCCACTCAAACTTGTTCCCTTGTGCTCTTTTTGCTTCGTAGAACTTCGGGTCGAATTAGACCGTTTGATGATTAATTAATTTTTTCTCTCTTTTCCTTGATCATTATTAGCACGTTACCGTGACTTTTAATTTGGGAGCGCAAGACCAGTCAGTTTCTTGAAACCAACTTCTCATGCTCGATCTACTCGAGACGCTCGTCACCCATGACCTTCGTGTCCCACTCAGACACGTCATCTTGTGCTCCATTTGCTTCACACAACTTTCCTGACACGTGACCCGATTTTATTTCACCCCACGGTGTCATATTTATCTTCCAACTTGATTTGTGGGTCCCCTGTCGACCAAAACCTGTCAGCCCCAACTATGGACATGGCCCACATTGAGCCTACTACCCGTCCGCCACTTGTATCCCATTTATTGGAATCTCCATGTGCCACTTATTCACTCATGATCATTATCACCTAATTTTAATTCGATTTTTGCACAATGTCCGGTTTTGACCCAATCCGGCTCCACCGAGTCCAGTCCAGCTTTGTGTTGCCCTCCATCATGATACCCTCATATTTTTTGCCAAAAAATATCTAGTACTCATTCTACCCATTTATAATTATTTATTAGAAATTCCACTTGAATTAAATCCTATAGGAATGATCTATTTTTCCCCATTCAATCCTAGCCATTGATTTTCCATTAATTAATCATCACCATTCAATTCCAAACACCCACACAACTTTCACTCACAGCCTCCTCCCCAATAGAGTGGCCGGCCCTAACTTCCAAAAGCATTTCTCTCTTATTAATTGTTCTTCTCTCTCTTCCTTTCAAATTATTTCTTATACTACACAACAACTCACCCACAACTCCATCTCCACAACACAGCAGCTACAATACCTCCACCACCACCCTCCATGCAAACCCGACCTTCACCTGGCCATGGCCGGACCACCCCCGGCCATCCTCGCCGTCGGCCACCGCCGACCAACTCCCACACAACAACTTCTCCTCCTCCTCCTTCTTCAACCATCACCTCCGCCACTTAACCTATCCGAGCCACCACCACATCCATGATCAGCCATCACCACCTCCTCCGTCGATACCCCGCCGCGTGGCCGCCGCGCCGCCGTGTGGGCCACCGTGCCCCCTGGCCATGCACCCCCTCTCTCCGGCGAACCTTCCCTGACGGCCACCGTCCTCCGGGACGCACCGTCGAGGCGATTCGTGCGTTTTGCACGACGTCCCGTCGTGACGCGCGCGGGATCGAGTTCGTTTTGGCGCTCCGTCGCAGCGACTTCGTACGCATTTTTCCGGAGATCCGACCGTTGGATCGGCGATTTCTTTGCTCCGTCGCAATCTCGGTATATCCACCTTCATCCCGGTCAATTTTCGTCCGTTAATTTTATCGTTTGATATATGAAAACCGGCCACCAAGTTGACCGTTTAAATTGTATTAATTTTGGACAGTTTCGCGGGGTCAACTTCCTCAGCTTGTATCTCCTCCACCGCAGCTCCACCGTAGCTCCTTTTGGCGTGCTACCAGTTCCTGTACGAAGCTGGTATAACCCTCTTACTACCCCTCCAGTTTCGTTTCGTTGTGAGCTTGTTTTATTGGTTGAATTCGACGCCAAAGTTGGCCGTCCGAATTCGTAATTTCCAACTTGTAAAATTCCATTTTTGAACACGGGACTCCAGATTTCATTTTTGACACCACCATTAGATTTGTGGCGTCGTTCTGGCATGTTTTCATATAAAATTTGTTAGATTTGGAGAACGTGGGCCCGGACACGCATTTTGGTGCAAAGCGGGTCCCACTTTCTGGGTCAACGGGACTTTTTGACGCCGGCTCATCGAAATCCAATTCCGGATATACCGTTGAGTTCATATCTTCATTCTGGACTCATTGACATGTAGTTTGCTGAGTTTTGAGAACTTTAGCTCCGGCACGTATTTCCGTGCAAACCGGAATTCCAAGTTCTGGTCAACGGGCCAAATTGAGATCGGGTCAACGGAATCCAATTCTGGAGATACCGTTGGGTTCGTATCGACATTCTGGTTTCGTGGACATATAATTTGTTATATTTTATTGACTTAATTTCTTGCACATTTTTCGGTGCAAAACGGCTCCGACACGGACACCGTTTTGACCCAAAATTACCTTTTTGCCCTTGTGTCCAAATTGGACCGATGGGTAGGCTATCCTAGCTAATTTGACCATTCTGGACACATTGGCGATGTTCATTTCATCGTTCGACAATATTTGTTGATAGTTTCTCTGAGTTTACCCTTTTTATAATTAATTAATAATTAATTCTTATAATGTTCGTATTTCGGGATTAGTACAATGAAACTGAGCTCAGTCAATTCCAGTGATCTCACATCGCTGAAATTGACAAGATGGGCACGTGGATCACTGTAATAAGATTATCAACCTTACCGATAATCTTCTTATCTCGATTTGCGTGACTTAAGTTTCGACGTGCAAATAACGAAGTACACTTTATATTAGACTAGAATTGACCCTGTTTGACCAGAGTTGACCAGTTGACCCAAAGTCAACTGTAGGTCAACGCTTGACCTAGTTTGACTAAATTATTGACCAGAGTTGACCTAGAGTTAATTTGACTTAGAAGAACCTAGGATAAAATAGATTGTTTATGGATTCATTTATTTTAACTTGAACACCTTGTAACCTGTGTTGCTTTAAATAGGACTCTGTGGCTTCAGTGGGACCCCCCTATACTTATCAGCTGTTCAGGTTATCGAGGCGAGTACATTCTCTGATCATTTCATATCCTGCTTAGAATTATTTTCTGTAGTATATTACTTTACTTGTACTGTCACGATGGTCACACGGATTGGTACTATATGGATCCTTTCTTGAGATGTTATCCTTAGGGAGCATCGGGTACTTCATGTTCTGTACGTTTCACTTACATGGCGTATCACTATGCTTTACTGGTTCTTTGATCACTTGCGACATATACTCTTATGATCGTAGAGTCTCCTAGAATCTCTTATCCCATTCACTGGGTATCCTAGAATCTCCTAGAATTACCCATTTATGGGCATCCATGTATCACCCTTCGGGGCCTTACATGGAATCATAACATAACTTGGCTGGATCCTTGTGTATTGATTGGGGGTACGGGAGAGTAGAAATGGACATGTGAATAATATCCAAGTAGTGTAGTAACAGAATCTCTTCCATAGTGTAGCATCAGAATCTCCTATGCCATTTACATGTCTATATTGTACTCTGACTCACTAGTCACATGATAGTTCTCTATTTATAGTAGATATTTCTCTTACAGCTTCTCTCTCTGTTTACATACTGCACTTCTTTCAGTACTTGTATCTTACTTTACTGCATGATTATATCTTCTAACCTGCTATGAACTGTTGAGATGTACTATACTCGCTCCAGTCCTGACTGGACCCGTTGATAAATTTTACAGATAGCTTGGAGGTTGCCTGCTAGCCTAGAGGAGACACATTAGAGGATGTTTAGATAGTTGTTTCATTGTTTGGAGTTGTATTTACTTTGTGGATTACTGTATATGAGTTTGAGGTATATTTCTGGGTTTTTGTGTCTTAGACATTTAGACTTCTATCTCCTGTATTTCTTTTGGATTTCATGTTTTATCTATCCTTATCATGATCTACCCTAGATGTGATTGAGACTGTATCTGCTATGTCACCCCCATTCGGGGAGCATAAACTGCTTGGCACTATAATGTTAGATGTTGTGACCTAGGACAGCGTTCTACCGCCGACACTGCGGCATAGGCTGGGCGTTGTTACTTTCTCGTACCCAAACAGTAGGTGCGGGTCGTGACAATTTGGACACAGGGGCAAAAAGGTAATTTCGAGTCAAAACGGTGTCCATGTCGGACCCGCTTTGCACCAAAAAATGTATCGAAATAAAAGTGCACTAAACCTAAAAAATTATATGTCCATGAATCCAGAATGACGATACGAACTCAACGGTATATCCGAAATTGGATTCTGATGACCCGATCTCAGATTGGTCCATTGACCCGGATATTAGAATCTGATTTGCACGAAAAAGTACGTCGGAGCCAATGTCCTCAAAACTCAGCAAATTATATGTCAACGAGTCCAGAATGATGATACGAACCCAACGGTATATCCAGAATTGGATTCCGATGAGCCGATCTCAAAATGATCCGTTGACCCGGATATTGGTATCCGACTTGTACCGAAATGCGTGCCGAAATCAATGTCCACTAAAACCTAGCAAATTATATGTCAATGAGTCCAGAATGACGATACAATCTCAACGGTATATCCGAAATTGGATTCCGATGAGCCGACGTCAAAAAGTCCTGTGGGGCCTGTTTTGTACTGAAATGCGTGCCAAGGTTCATGTCCTCCAAATCTAATAAACTTTATATGAAAACGTGCCAGAACGATGCCACGGGCCTACTGGTGGTGTCAAAAATTGAATCTGGAGTCCCGGGTTCAAAAACAAAATTTAACAAGTTAGAAATTACGAATTCGGACGGCCAACTTTGGCATCGAATTCAACCAATCAAACGTGCTCACAATGAAACGAAACTTATGGGGCAGGAAGAGGGTTATACCAGCTACGCAAAGGAACTAGTGGTACTCCAGAGGGAGCTGCAATGGCGGAGTTACGAGTTGACGAAGTCGGCTCCACAAAACTGTCCAAAAATAGTACAATTTAAAGTGTCAACTTGGTGGCCGGTTTTGATGTATCAAACGACAAAATTAACGGACAAAATTTGAGGTGAGTGAAGGGGTATATACCGAGATTGTGATGGAGCAAAGAGTTCGTCGATCCAACGATCGAATCTCTCAGAAAACGTGCACGAAGTTACTGTCCCGAAACGAGATTTTGACTTCTATCCCGCGCGCGTCACGCCGGGATTCCGTTCAAAACGCACGAATCGTGTATGTGGCACGTCGGAAAAGGAGGCGCTGCCCCAGGGGTGGTCGTCGAAGCTTCACCCATCAAGGGAGGGATCGCCGACGGCGGCGGCGCCACGCACGATGGTGGCGCGGCGGTGGCTACTGCCACCCAGCGCCGCTACTGCCTATTGCGCGCGGCTGTTGCTTGCTGCAGCTGCGGCTGCTGCTGCGTGCTGGCGCACGTGCACGCGACGGCGGGGGCGATCGCCGGCGGTGGCCGACGGCTGCGGTGGAGGTGGCGTGCGGTGGTGGTGATGTAGTTGATGGTGGTGAAGTGGGTGATGGTTATGAAGATGGTGGTAGTGATGTTTATGATGTTGAAGAAGAAGAAGAGGGTGATGGTGATAATGATGATGGTGATGAAGAAGAAGAGTGAAGAAAAGAAAAAGAATGGAAAAGGGGGTTGTCGGCTGTAGAGTGGGAGAGGAGTGAGGTGATGGGGGTGTGGGCTTGGGGTGATAGGAATGAGAGAGAGAGAGTGAGTTAGTATATGATATATACATATAATATATATGTATGTGTGTATATTATATAAAAAGAGAGATATTAAGAGAGAGAGAGAGGGGGTAGAGGTCGACTGTAGAGGGAGTTGGTGGGTGTTGTGTGTAGGATGATTAAAGAAGGAGAGAGAAATATATATATATATATATATATATATATATATATATATATATATATATATATATATATATATATATATATTAGAAAGAGATAAAATGAGATATTTATGTAAAGTAGAGAGGAAAAAAAAGATATTTTAAAATAGAAAAAAGGGAGAAATTATGTGGGGTGTTTGGATAGTCATAATGGGGATCACAAAAAATCTGGTTGGACGTTGGATTAGGTTCGGTCAAGTTTGGACATGCTGGGGGCCAAGATTTAATTAAAATAACAATTTAAACCAATTAAAATCATGGATGAAATGGGAGCACAAGGAAGATCAAATCGGTGGCACGCAAGTGGCACATGCATAGTAGACTCAAAACAGGCCAGGGCCATATATTGGGTCGACTAGATTGGACCGATGTCGGGCCCTGAAATTAAGTTGAAAGTTAAGTCACGAATTACGACAGACGATAAATTGGTCTAAATTAACCCGAAAGTTGCGCGAAGAAAATGGAGCACAAATGAACAAGTTAGAGTGGGACACGATATATCAACATGAAGATAATATCGTCTACTACAAACTTCAAGAAGAAAATTTCCAGAGACTAGCATCCATGATGCTCTAGAAATCCAAGTCACGGTGAAGAGCATTTAAAGATCAAAATTAATTAAATCAAAATAAATTATCAAAAATAATTCATTTAGAAAATTCGAAAATAAATCTCGAAAATTCAGGGGGCTTACATTAGAGTACACAGAGAAATTGATTGACACATTTGAAATAGAAGTAGACTTTTCATTGAGAATAAAACTTTATTTACATTGACTCTATTACAATCATTGCCGTGCGGGCTACAACATGACTCGATTACAAAACGAACGCTGATGTGATAGTCATTCCATATATTACATCCCTTTTTACAAGCAAAACAGTTATACTTTCCACATGCTATCGAGGGAAGTCGTGTCGTCATTTTTTTTTCTTTTGTACTGAGTGCAGAGTCTTCAAAAGGATTCAGAAACAAGCCTTCAACACGTGGACGAGCCTTCAAAAGTGTTCACGTTGCCTTGAGCTTTAAATGGCACGTCCTTTGTGGTTCGGGGTACCTGCGTGGAGAGCGAGGATCAATACATTACACTTTGTACTGGTGCGTGGCTATTTAAGTTCCAAGCTCTCATTTGGTTGAAGATTTTATATGACTTAGTTTATGAATGTTTCTAACCATCCTAATGAATTTCAAACAAGCAAATGACAACATAATGTGAAATACGATGAAACTTACCCACGGCGAACCGCGCCGCGCCTTATGAGACTTACCATGTTCTTCCTTGTCAATTGTTATCATTTTCATACCAAGTGCAATATTACGTGTGATTGGTCACTGGCTCCCAGAACCATCATGGACTCCTTTAGCTTTTGTTAGACGGGGCCCATTCAGCGCGAGTAGCGAGCCCCGCTGCAAGTCCTCGCCTAACTCGTGCCCACCACAGCTTATGCAATTGTTTTCTTCCTTGGCCGCAACGGTCCCGTGGCCCCGGGTTGCCGTGCTGGAAAACTCTACCTTGTCGACAAGTTGTCTATGACCGTGCAAAGACCAATTTTAGTTATTAAGGTATAGCCTACATTCTCTTTAAAAACTTGCTCATTTTATCGTGTTCGTGCCCTTGCATCTATTCTTTCATTCGCAACAACATTATCGATTTACCTAAGAAGGGAGACGAGAAGGGTCAGCCACTCACCTTGAGTTTGCTTGAGGTGAGAGAACTTGTTGGTCGTGCTAGACGTCGCCTACGCGATTACCTAAAATTGCACAAGCAACCGATTAGAACACTGTATTATTCAAGAAGTTCGTTAGAAAATGTGAGATCAAAATGCAAGACATGAAAATCGTCGAAAACATTCACGAAAACGCATTCAGAAAACCAAGGCCAAAACCAACGCAAGCGATGTGAAAAACAGAGCAACGGGAGGTCTCTCCCAACTCAGCCGCAGAGTCAATCCTTGAGGCACAACCCGCTGAATATAGGACTTGGTTTTGAAGAAGCCATTCTATAACGGGGAATGGATTTTAATTCAACCGTTCTCGTTCGACCAATTTGATCGATCCCGACCTATCGGTCCCGACCGAATCGATAGCGATAGTGTTCCTTTCTCGCGCACCCCGTGGACGGAGAACAGGGCACGATGTAGGGACGGGGCACTACAACCCCTACGTGGTTAAATGGTGATCCTTTCGGCACGGGTTGCAAGCCCTCCACTTAAAGTTCCTGAATCACCCATGTCATGCCCCGATTCTACAAACCGTTCGTCGTCGCATCGATTTATGTCGAATCGATCATCCTCGCTGGGGTGTGATGCCGTACGAGTCTGGAGTTGTACTCGTACAAGGCAAGAACATTATATTTGATAAATCTTTTGAACATTAAGTTGAAACTTCATAAATTGTATAGAATTGAACACACAGTATAGGAAGATAGAAATATGCTTTCATTGATAGCTTGTAACTAAGTACAGTTCATAATTAGATTAGATATGCCTTTGCGACTACATTGATTGAAATAAAACAAAACACTCGATAAGTTGCCTGAACTAATACTTGTCGTTCCATACATCCACACCCTTTTATACATAGAAAGCTTTCGATGAATTGGCTTCAAAATACTTCAAAATAGGAAGAGCTTCAAAACGTCGCCTCTCCGAACTTCAGCTTTGGCCTAGCACCGTAGACCCCCAGAGTTCTCATCCCCTGTGGAGTTGGGGGATTAGTACACATGGAAATGTACTAGTGAGCAGGATGAACCCACTCGTCTAAACCAACTCTGATTATTAAGGTAGACATGCATTCAAATTTTCTTGTTATTTAGAACTAGATGAATTCAGTTCATATCGATAGCCTTCTTTGAACAGTAAAATATAGCAGTAAAAGCATACAATAAAATATAACAGTTTATCTTAATTCTTACCATGGTCGTGCTCGTCCCTACACGAAACAAAGATAATACTTACCACAGGCATAAGACAATAGGTAAGCATGCTACTATCTTATGTGCAGTCATTGGTGTTACATCACCATGAGGGACTATTTTCCATGGCATTATGATATCCCATATCAGACTAGATTGCAAGCCTAGCTGGAGGTCTTGTAATGCCTTGTGCTAAGCACGAAATCTCAAATTTTTCCTAGGTCGATTCGATTTTTGGTTTCCCGAATACCGTTTCGAGGAAGCATACCTTGTGCACAAGTTGTCCATGATCATGCAAGTGCGTGAACAGTTTACTTTGTGAAACAGATGCAGGATACAAAACATAATTAAGCAGCATTATCATTATTTCGAACTCATGCAACAATTCATTTTTCTCAAAGCCGTACTTTCTGATTTGGCGTCCCATAGGCACCAAATATTCCGAGGCACCAAATGCAACAACCGATGTTTCATATTATTTTGCATTTCATGAAATAATCTCCCTCTTTTCTAGAATCTTAACTTTTCGCTTTTATGTGCGAAACTTATTTTTTTAGAGTAAAGTTACTCTAAATCAATATAGTTATCCTGAGTTCTTTATCTTAGTGATTTGGCATGCATTTAACTTTGCATCATCGATTTGAATAAGTTCGAGGCAATTAGAATTTCATTTGCGGGAAGAAATAGAAAAGAAGGGGCCGAACCATCCACTAAGTATTCGATCGTGCCGAGAGTCAGAGCGCTTCGCAACATTCAAGCTTCAGTTACGCGAGCTCCTACAATGGCACCAATATTTTATCAGAATTCCTTCTCTAATCCTTCTTTCGAAATTCTTAGAATGAATGCAGAAATAGATCCAAAAATACATTCATCAAAACTAAACAGCAAAAACTTCAAGAAAACCATACAACAGTCCAATCTCGTCGAAGGGACTCTTATATAGAGCTCACTCGCCGAAACACAGTCTGTTGTATCTAGGACTCATTTCAACAGAAGTCGTTCTATTAAGTTGGTTCGATTCTCGTAACATTCATCCAAATCAATTTATTTGATGCCACAAAATGTTATCATATACCAAGCTGAGCGACTGAGTCAGACTAGCCATCTAAGTTTCGACCAAGTCGGACTCACCGCAAGTATATTATATAGTCCGTCGCCTAACGGGAACGGGACACTACAACCCATGCTAGTATGTTAGCACAGCTATCATTGTTCCTCCTAGGCTAAATCGATTTCATGGTTTACCATTCGAGAAATCAAAACCTTGTGTACAAGTTGTTCATGAACATGCATGCCTAAAAAACTTAGTTATTCAAGTATAACATGCAAGACAACATAAAACTTGACATCATATAAATGTATTCTACTTCCTTTGAGCAATCATACGAACTTTCCATACTACCGTTGCAGCATTCATCTATGGATTCATATATATTTTAGCACAGTATTACAACAAGTATTTCAATGAGACAAGCATGCAGTAGTAATAGGTTACTCTTTTATTTAGTTCTTTATTAACGTATCTTTGATCGACAAACAGAACAAGAGGGTCAAAGAAAAGAAAGATCAAAGCCACTCATTGTTGGAGAACTGCCAAGAAAAATATTTCTAACGAATCGCTCAAGCTTCGCATATGCGGTCACCTGCATTTGCACCAACAGAGATCAATACCCTTATTCTCTCTTTTTCTAGAATTTGATATGAGTGCATAAATCGATGAAGGCAACTCAACAAAAACCATCAAAAACATCAGTAAAAATGTATTCATAAAACCAACAACAAAAGTAATAGCAAAACCAACATCGAAAAAAATAACGAAAATATTTGAAGAAGTAACTCTTATATATAGTTCTTCTCCAAGACATGATCTACTACATATAGGACCAGATTTCGAAGATCCAATACAAAGAGAGGAATAGCCTTAATTCAATCCACCCCGATCAATCGATATTGATAAGGTTGTCAATATAATATCCCCAGCTAGGGAGAAGAGCACTACATTGGACAGATGTGAGTTGTGCTTCGCTCGTCTCATATATCTCCCATAATGTTAGAGTTTCTTTTGGCGATGGGCACTTGTGTGGCCCTTGAATGGGGCTCCTCCTCTGTAACCTCATATTACCTGTCACATTCTGGTCCCGTAGGATCGATCGTCCTTGCTAAGGCGTGATGTCGCGTGAGCCTAGATTGCGCTAACGCAATGCGGGTTCCATAACGGTCGATTACAGGCTAAGCGACGGGATCGTCGCACAGAAGTCCCAATACTACAACAAAAAGACCTATTAATGACGCTCGACAAGGAGTTTTAATGACGGCTGATACATAAGCGTTGTTTAGTTATGCTTTACTTTTATTTTTATGCTTCTATATTGAATAATGGAATGGGTTATGAACTTAGTCGATCACCTTTTAGGTTTATCTATATTTCTATTTATTTGTTATTTTACTTCATATTGAAGGTTATATTATTTGTTAAATCTTCAAAAAAGTTCAGGACCTGTTTGAATGCCTTTAACACTTTTAGTTGAAACACTCAGTTTTTGAATGACACACAAAACACACTCATCTTGCTCATTTCAATGTAGGTGGAATTGTAGCTAACTAGTATTAATTTTGAAGTTTTTGAAGGTGGAATTGTAGCTGGTGGAATTGTAGCTAACTTTTAGTTGAAACACTCAATTTTTGAATGACACACAAAACACACTCAGTTTTTGAATGACACACAAAACACACTCATGTCTTTAATACTTAAAGTTTTTGAAGGTGGAATTGTAGCTAACTAGTATTAATTTTCTTTCTCAGGTGCACATGAAGATGCAACTATTATTGCAGTGGTGGGATTTGCTACACGTGATGTTGACAGTTTTGATGTGCTCAAGTTGAAGCCAAAGTAGTTACTTGTTTTGAGGATTCATTTAAGTAGTTGTTGTAAATATATGTATTTGGATACCCTATTTTGAGATAATGAAGATGGTGATATAACATTTTGATGTTTTCTTGTGAATATAGTTCAAAGTTGTTGTTTTAAAATTGAATTGAGAAGTTTTTGGAAAGTAATATATAATGTACAGTATTGAGTGTTATAAATGTGATGAGTTCAGTAATATGAGTGTTATAAATGTGCTGCATTGAGCCTATACATATTATCTATTCATGACGTTTTAAAATTGTTCTGAATTGTGCACTATATATTAACTATTCATAACGCTTTTATAGAAACTATTCATGACGGTTATTTTATGACGCTTTTAAAAAACATTTATAACACCCGTTTTCATAACGGTTACTGTAAAAAAAAAGCATCACGGTTCGTCATTAATGACGCTTTTTAGCCGTCAATAAAAGGGTTTTTTGTTGTAGTGCAAGCAAAAATATTGAGTAACACCAGTGGAAAGTTGAAACAAACACAAGTCATTCAAATATGCTCTTTATTGATATTAAAATAGAGATTACATAGGTGGGCACGAGGCCAAGATTACAATCACTCAAGCTCACTCTTCTCACAATAAGATCACTCTGCTCTCTCTCTCTCATCTCTCAATACAAATGATGAGCCAGTGGATGCTTCAGATAGGCGATGTCCATACGTTATGTCACTTATAAGTCCAAACTCCATGCGGTCGTGCACCTCGAAACGTAAAGGAACTCCGTGCCTCGACGCATCCAAGCGAGCTCCGCGCCAATGAGCTTCTACATGTGCCTGCATATAAAAACCGTGTGGGTGTCAGTACTCAACTGCACTGGTAGAGTGAGCTCCTCGCCCACCCACATAAAATCAATACGTTCATTTACTTTGTGCAACATATCCTTTTACGATTGTCTTTCTATTCTTGCCTTATGATCAATTTTAGAACATAAACTCTGGCCTATTTTGTGTCTCAGACCATCACCGTGCCTTGCACCAACAACTTACTCATACTTTGCCTCTAGACCTTCTCGTGCCAACAACGTCATCTTATCGACTCGTGCTTGCCTTTCGGCCCATATTTGGTATGTAACAACTTGGTCGTGCCATAAATCCCTTCTTATAATATAATCAAGGTAGCGCCTCGCCACTTAGTAACTTGCCTATACTTGTTTCATAACAACGTGGTCGTGTCATAACATATCGAGGCCGGGCCTCACAATTCAACATGACTTAACCGAACTTATCCTACGGCCCTTCTTGACTTAACTCGAAAGTACTCAATTCCAACTTATGCAACTCTATGCCGACGACTTATTACTCGACGCCACATCTCGTACCAAGGCACGAGCCTTTGCTTAGCCAATTCCTAGGCTCCATATTGGGTTGCAACCATGCATACCTTCTTAACTCAAATGTGTCGTGCTTATACTTTCTTTGAATCGACCGACATCGTACATGCGAAATTTTTGCTCAGTACACAACTTATCTATATGAAAGTCACTGGCAATCCAAGCCATCGTGGACATAGCTCAGGTAGGGGGCGGGTCTTTCAATACATGGTAGCTAGCCCCATGGAAAGCCCCCGACTATCCATGCGGTACAATACAACGCTGCTATAACGTCTTCCCCCTAGGTCGACTGGCCCCGGCGCCCCGGCGTAATACCACTCGAGGAAGAAATCTTTGTCGACAAGTTGTCCATGACCACGCACCTACGAGAACACCTAGACTCACGTAAATGCATGGCCTACATTGAGGTACGACTAGAACCATACTTAGCAAAACGTGCTCGGAACCATATCATGCAAGAGACGTTCCAGATGCACTTTATCTTCTTGCGGTGCATATCCGTGATGAAGTTGCTCTACCCAGGTGGGAGCTTGGAGACAATACCCCCGACAATAAAAGCATCGACCAAGGGCATGCCGTCATCCGTCAGCTTCTGACGTAACTTGAGGAACTTCTTGACTTGAGGCAACATGGTTTTATCGTCCTCAAACCGCATCCTCCAGACCTTTTCAATCACGTGGCTTATTTCTGTTCTCATCTGCCTTATAGAGATTTTCTACAGACTTCCAAACGTCCTTTACATTGACCGTCTTACTGTATAAATCTGCCAGAGTGTCCTCTATCGAGTTTCGGATCAACAACTTGTAGAGGTTGTTATCCCGCCTCCACTTCGATTGCAAAGCCGCGGCTTCAGTAACCCTTCGAGTATTTTCATCCTCTGGAATGAAAGGCTCAGGATCTGTCAACACGTAGTCGACGCTCATGAGTTGAAGATTAAGGCTGATCTTCTCTTCCAGATGTTGTAATGCTCCCCGTCAAACTTTTCAAGTTTAAAACTTGTGTCGAGAAGTTGTGCACGATTGTTCTCCATCAGATCTGAATTTGATTTGAGATTGTTATTCCCGAAATAGATCGTTAAATGAAAATCTTGATCTAACACGTGTTGATGAAAGCAACTTAGCAGCCAAAATAAATCACCGTAATTCTGTCGGATTGAAAGCAACTTAGCAGGCGAAATAATCACCGTAATTCTGTCGGATTGAAAGCAACTTAGCAGGCAAAATAAATCACCGCAATTCTGCTGGATTGTTTAAGATCAATATTGCTGGGGTGATAATGATCACCGTTGCTCAAAGCAAGATTTATCCTATTGCGATATGCTCCTAGGAACCAGCAAGTTCGAAAGAACTTATGGAACGCTCGTTGTCATCTTCTTTGACGAACTCGAAGAACTCCAATAGACTCCAATGGCAATGGTGGCACAGCTCTCTTCGTCTCTTAATTTCAGCGTAACCCTTAATGAAGGCACGAAGAGAGTATTTAAGAGAAGGGCCGAAACCCTAATCCTAATCCGGGCCATAATTGATTGCGAAAAGATAGGAACGAATAATAGAAATATTTGAATGAATTAAATTCAAATTCCATAAAAGATGGAGATGATTAATTGACTCAATCTTTCCATAATCGCTTAAATCTTCCAATCAGCTACATCATACGCCACATGCGCACTAATGCCCACCCAGCACGTCATCCCGTGCGCCAGCACGCAGATGCACAAACGTACAGCACAACATCACAGCATCTCTGTGTGCAACAACGCAACACAGCAACTCTGTGCACAGCCGCGCAGTAATGCAGCACAACCGTACAGCCGTGCAACCTCTCAACAGCATAGCACCGCAAGTGCGCAGCTGTGCGCAACCGTTAGCATATATGTTTTATGAATTATAATCTCCTTAGATTATTATATTTTCTAGACATAAGTTTTTTTGATCTATTACGTTAATAAGACAGAATTTTCGTCGTTAGGGGGAGATAGAATGAAGATAAATGCCTTATTCACAATGAACGTCGTGAATTATCGTTATAGAAGAACTTCATGAATCATTGTTCCAAAAGAACGTCGTAAAATATCGTTCAAGAAGAATATATAATGGCATACTCCACTTTATCTCATCTTGAATAAATTAGGAGAAATTATTTCTTACACTTCATTACAAATAAATTAGATGCTTACTCGATTATGTTGTATAAATAGTTATACCAACAATAAATCTATTTTATAATAGAAGTACCAAAAGAACCAAATAAAGATAGCAAATGAATAAGTTTTATAGTATGAACGCGTAAGACCTAAAGATTATAAATATTCGGCTCTCCAGAAGTAGATGCCGAATAATACTAAAGATTCTAAAGATTCAGCTCTCCAGAAGAAGAGACCAAATAATATAACACACTATAATGCTCTTGAAGAAGCAACTCCCGAAGAAGCATCTTCTGTAGAGAAAAAAGTTTATGACGGTCCAAAAAATGTCTTGAACCAAAAATCAATCTCTCAAAGTATTTCGCTTCGGTAGAGGATATACCTCAGATTCCCGAAGAGACCGAGAAAGAGGTACCGATACCAATAAAATATATGTTTTATACATAGTTAAGAGAAATTTAGAATCAAGAAGGTTGTCATAAATTAATGACATTATCAAATAAAAAAATGGTGATAAATAAAAAGGATAACACTAAACCACGAATATCTAATGGAAAAATGTGATATCTCTCACAAAACGTGGAGTGTTCGATCCTACAGTACAAAACCCGAAAAGAATAAACCTGGTAGGTTTTTGTCACGACCCGACCCTGTTTAGGGACACGAGCACGTGGGTATGTCCAGCCTATGTCGCAGTATCGACGGTAGAACGACGTAAAGGTCATCTAGAATATATAGAATCTAAGACACAATAATATAACCTGTCATCTCCACACGGAGGAATATAACCACAACTCAATCACATAATTCTAAGGAAGATAAACACGATGATAAAGATAAATAAAGATGAGATAAATAGTCTGAAATAACGCTGAGTCGCAATCACAAGTTCAGAAACCAAGACATAAAACAATATCCTAAAATAATACTACAAGTCTCAAAGTATCAAACTGGAATGTAATTAAGACAAAATCTAGGTAAACTAGGTCACTACTGGTGGTACGTCCTCTACGAACACCGGGTCCACAGGCAGGTCCTGGTCGTAGGCTCCATCTATGCCAAACCCGTAGTAGTCGGGCAATCTGCATCTAAATCTTCTGAAAAACGAGGGTTATCCTGTCAGGATATGAGCAAGTACAAACACTAACAGCAGTTCCATGTGAATTGACAAATACTATAAGAGACAATTATAATGAAATACAAGATAAAATATCAAGACTGAAAGTAAAACAGTACAAGAGAACTGGATATTATGTCGTGTGTGAGATATAAGATAAAACTAGAATATAAATAGTGAAAAGTAATCTGAGGTATGATGTAAACATAAAAAGAAAATGACATGATATATTAGAGCGTTATGTGATCGGCTTGGGTCAAGATCAGGCTGTTCCATTTGACCGACTATGCACAGGTACTATAACAGTATAGGGATCAGGCCGGCCAAAATGGAAAGCTATGCACAAGTATATAAGGTCAAGCTACACCCTATATGGGGGGGGTGAAGCTATGCACAAGTAATAAACAAGTAGGGGTATGATCACATAAACTCTAATAACTCTCCATCCCCGAGTAGTATAATGATTCCAGACATGACAGCTCATGACACGGGATTCGAATAGGAGGCCAACCCACTCCCAAATCGGTGTCTATACAAGTACAGGAAACAATCGAACAATGTACTCATATCCAAGTAAACCGGAAATGACATCTCATGACGAGATTCATGTATACTAGTTCGTGTATCCTCGTGTCAAGAATTAAATATAACACTACAACTGAATCGGATATAGTAGATATCAAAGCAATAAAACTATCAGAGAGTGTACTTGCCAGCTGTTCTGAGCTGAGAAAATCGAACTACAAACCACTCAATGAGCCACGAATGGTCAACTCGTACAACAGTCTTCTAATGCTGAAACAGACATTACCAACGATCTCAGAATGGTCAAATTAGCTAGAATTGCCTACCTATAA
>JANAVB010003413.1:0-7500 GCA_029216955.1 Iris pallida
GGTCCAATTCCACAACACCACAAGTACAAAGAAAGATGAGTTGAAACATGCTCATTTATTCAAAATTCAAAGTACTACATCATTTAGGATCACATCCCTTGACAAAAAGAAAAGAAAAACAGTGAAAGAAAAAAAAAACTGATCACTGCTCCATGGCAATCTTCGCCCGATACCAAGAACCTCGATATCTGCTTTATCGCGGAGTTGTTCTAGGTATCCCTATCAAACTTATTATCCGTACCTAAAACCAAGGTATGCCAAGAATAATAGGCCCACAAATGTCCTCTGCTGACCACAAATGCCGTACTAGGTCCTTAGTACATCCACATCTTTCCTCATCATCACATGCTTTCGGAGCCCAGCTGTTCCATAGCATTCTTTCACCCAATGCATAGAACTTCCATGTTGATAGCACCTCTGAGTTGTTCTATGTATCCTCATTCGAGTTCACTCCTACCATATCCATATCACCTGTGACTAGGAAAGCTCTACCATCAACCTTATATTTACCACGTCCATACCACCTCTGAGTAAATATGATGGTTCCCTCTCTCAATTATTATCCGTACCTAAAACCAAGGTACACCAAGGATGATAAGTCCACATAAAATCCCCAGCGAAAGTACCCAAACCTATCACGTCCATACTACCTCTGATTGGATTGCCACACCTAAACAAATCTACTTTCCATGCTTCTTATTCAAAGTGTTCCAAATTTGTAATTTGGAAACTTTGAAGGGGGTCCTGTAGAAGCATGGAAAATATTGCTTTTAGTCCCACATCGGAAAGGAGAAGAAGAAAGGGCTCACTCCATTCTATAAATAGAGCCCCCTTACCTCCTTTGAAAAGGGCACCAACTTCTTTTCCCTCCTTCCAAACTTGGACTCTTCTATTACGCACCTTCGGGTGCTAAGTAGAAGAAGTTTACGGCAGCGCGGGCTCATCGGGCTCAGTCAGCTATCCCAACCTCTGACTATCAAGAGCGTCCCGCTAAGCGGGCCTCTGATAGAAAGTTGTACAGAGCCGCCCGTGTCCAGCCCCCGGCGGCAAACGGACAGAGTGGTTCTCAAGAGTCTCCCAACAAAGATCGAGGACAAGTGTTTCTATTAGCCCCACATCAGAGAGCAAACATGATACCTACGCACTCGTGAGTTCGGGATACCCGGGCCCACAAAGCGAGTGCACGGGCTGATCGAGACATTCCTCATGCGAGTCATGAGACGTCCTTCATGCAGCTAGGTCATGAGACATTCCTCATGCGGCTCGGTCATGAGACGTCCTTCATGCGGCTCGGTCATGAGACATTCCTCATGCGGCTCGGTCATAAGACGTCCTTCATGCGGCTCGGTCATGAGACACTCTTTATGCGGCACAGAACCCAGGAAGCTTCATGCGGCTCAAAATCAGACGAGCTTCATACGGCTCAAGAGTATCATGCGGCTCAAAAGTCACCAACATAGACATGCGGCTCAAACACATAGGCAACTCGAGTAAACCCCATACGGCTCATACAGGGGCAGTCCCATGCGGTTCAGAGAAACTCTCAGTCTCATACGGCTCGGGGCAGGAGAATCCATACGAATTACATAGGGACAGTCCTATACGGTTCAAAGAGTCTCCAGCCTCATGCGGCTCGGAAGTACATGCGGCTCACAAACGACCAACGGAGATATGCGGCTCGATCAACACCACGTGTCCCCATGGGATCCTTCACACAGCTGACCATCGAGTAATGGCCTTATTTAATGCTCTGCCATGATTTGACAGCTGACGGCTCTGACATAAAGTGCCATGATGGTCCTGTCATAATGACAGACTCTTCGGGAACAGAAGAAAAATCTCTGATACGATCCGAGATTGCCACATGACAGACTCCCATACGGCTCAATCGAAGAACAGCTTCATGCGGCAGACAGGAATCATCTCCTGCGGCTCACCACGAAACCATCCCATGCGGCTCGCAAGTACTATACCAATGCGGCTCGCTGAGATGCTGTCTTATACGGTTCATGGATATCATGCGGCTCTGGCAGGGTCCACCATTAAGACACGTGGCAGAGATTCAATTGCCCCCATGACTTGACAGCTGGTAGCAGGGTAATTATGGGATGCGTGGTATTAAATCAATCAGAGATTTACCATATCCCAATAACCATATTTAACGTTATCCTCATAATTAATGAGATCAGGTCATATCATTCATGATCAAGCCAATGGGACACGTGGTGAGAGATCCAAGCTTGACACAACCAATCATGAAGATTTAAAGCAATCAACATTAATCATTCATAGGATTCAATACTATCCATTAATGGCCCAGATCCTTCACGCTTAAGACCAATGGTCCAGATTGATTAATCATCAGGCCGCCGTCACTTTGAGAATGGGCAATCATCCACACCCTAATGATGCCCCCACTCTTATAAATAGCAAGGTGCCATTCCCTTGAGAAGAGACACAGAGAGCTTCCCCCTAATAATCAGAGAGAAAATACACAGAGAGAGAGAGAAGCCAGAAGAGCAACACGAGGAGCAAGAAGGGCATTTCTTCGTCAATGCCAAGCATCTCGTCACAGGAGCCAAGGCTACATCCGATCGTAAGGAGTAAGGCAGAGCTGCCGTCGCTTTCCGAGCCTCTACCGTCACCCTCCAGAATAAAAAATAAACAATTGTACTTAGACTGTTGTACCTAGGTTTTCGTCCCTAGGCTTTCTTTGTACAAGCGAGTTTGTAACATGAAGTAAAAGTCCAGTCCTCCGGTAATTGTTCTGCTCTTTTATATTTCCTGGCAAACACATTAGCCACCCAGTCCGAATGTTGTTCTTTTCTGATGAAACCATAGGCAATGAGATTCTTGACTTCAGCTTCTATGGCATCCATTATGTCAGGTCGAAATCATTGTTGTTGCTTGACTGGCCTCCCATTCGGCAGGATGTTGAGTTTGTGGGTAGCGATTTGGGGATCCAATCCCGCAGGTCCTTATAGCTTCAAGCGAATATTAATGTATTCCCTAATATGTTGGATCAGTTCTTATTTATCCGCTTCAGGGAGGCTTTTGCTGATAAATATTGGTCTTGGAGAGGCTTCGTCTCCAACATCGACTTGAACCAACTGATCTTCTATAGGCGGCTCATTGCTAGAAGCAAAGCTCCATTGAGTATCATCCTTTGTGTCCAAGGATCAGATTTAGAGGCTTCGGCAAAGTCTTCGTCGTCTTCCGAGAACTCGGTAGTTACCATATTGGAAGATAGAGTCACTCGATGGACGTGCCCTATACTGGTCTGAATCCTATGAAACAAAGTCAAAAGAGTTGGACCATTCTTCTTTATCGAACTTGGAGGCTTCTGGAGTCAGAATCGGGGAGGTATGGCCCAATCCCGCTTATTTTGCTCAAATATTGTTGTGACTTTCCTTTTAGAGCAGAAATGCGAATAGGAGTTTGCCTTCCCTTGCCACCATTGAGACCAGCTTTAAAATTATAGCCCATCTTTTGAATGATATACTTTGATTGTTGACTATAATGACGTAGTTGAAGTCGTCCGTTATCTTGATTTTCTTCTTCATTATCGATTGTGATCTTACGTTCTGTTCCTTTACTAAAAAGTATAGGAAGTTCATCTTTCTTCTTGGAAGGAACTAAGAAGAAGGAGTCTTGTATTGGCTCGAGAAATGCTACGTCTTGGAGAGGTTGAACTGCTCCTATTGTAAGTGGTTCGAAGTTATCTAACATTTTTAAATAACATCGAGTATAATAAAAAAAACATCAGTATACTATAAAGGAGATGCTACTTTATTGATTTGTACATCATATTTACAACAGGATTCTTAGCCTTAACAGAAGGCTTAGTAAGGTTGATAACCAGAGGAGGAGAAGGAGGATTCTTGGCCTTAACAGAAGGCTTAGTAAGGTTGATAACCAAAAGAGGAGAATGAGAAGGAGAAGGTTTGTTACGACGACGGTCGATAACAAGAGGCTCAAAAGAGATGAGCTCCTTTGGTCCATTTTTACAGTAGGAGGCTGTTTGTTATGAGAGGACAGATGGATAGTCAATGTCTGAGAAGAAGATGGACGAGTAGTACGTCCTTTGACTGGGATTATGAGAACATCTTTCGAGATGTCTTTCTGATCTTCCTCACTATCTATCGCCAATACAACCTTCATAAACTTCCTTGTACCTGAGAATCAGTACAATATGCTTCAATGCCCCTGAAAGGATTTAGGTCAGCTACTTCCTTCTAGACCTCTCTATTGATGTCTACATATTTAAAGTATTGGTGGAGAGTGGATGGTACAATGTTATGCTCATGCAGAAAAGGTCTTTCCAGCAAAGCATTATAAGAGCCATGATTATCGATTACGTAGAAAGTACCCTTTGTACGAAGATTGCCTATTTGAACTTTCAGGCGAATCTTCTCCAAAGATTCCCAAAATTGTCGTGATAGTTGTTGAAAGATTATGTACGGGAATCTTTAATGTATCTAGTAAAGTCTTTGGCAAAATGCTGAGCGCAGACCAAGGGTCGATCAAAACATGATCAACCTTCATAGTATCGACATATCCCGTGAAGTAGAGGGGTCGGTCATGACGATTATCTTCTAGCAGCATATCATCTTGTGCAAAGGTGATATTGGGCATTAGCTCCATCACACTATAACAATAAAAGCAAGTTACAGGCTCCTCCTTTGGCTTCTTGAGGAGTGTTATACAAGTATCATCTTGCATCAAAGCTTCACTCAACGTCTCTCGAGGTTCATTTGAGAGACGTAGTAGCTCAAAAATTGATAACCTTGCGAATATTAGCCAGCTGAGCCAGTATATCAAAGTTATACGGCATCTCGAGTCCCAGAGCTGGAGTCTTATTTAATACTTTATCAAAGCGGACAGGCTACTTTCTTTGTCGGCTGCCATTGGTTTGGGAGGAGTTGGTTCCACTGGAGGTATAAAACCGATGGAACATTGATAGCAAGGGAAGATGATGCTGAAGGAGCCTCCGGAGCTAGACCAGGGTTCTCCTGACCTTCTTAATAGTCTCTACAGTAAATTCTTCCAGACCTGGTACTAGTTAAGGCCTCCTCTTCGGATACAGGTTCGAAAGACACCATATTTCAACTCTTTGCCTGGATTTTGCTTCTGGAAGGTTTCTTTTGGCAAGGTAAAGTTTGTCCAGTAACCCAAACCAACACGAGATTGGTTGTACGAAAGACATAGAGAAGTAGGTACAGGAGATCCTGTTCCATGATTCAGGTCGGGAGCCTTTTGTAGATTATATCCAATCTTTGTCATTAATTTATGAGATTACAGACTATACAAATGCAAAGCTGGTTGGTATTTGGCTTCTGGCTTTGACAGTGTTGTCTCGAAAGGGGACGAAGAAGAAGGAGGATCTGTCGTCGAAGTGAAAGTGGAAGTTAAAGGTGGAGGACAATGTTCACCCAACGAAGTCATGTAACATGACTTGTATTTGGTTGCTTTCTTGGACTTTAAAGAAGGTGTTTCAAAGTCAGCCACTAAATTAGGATAAATCCACATAATCTCTCCTTTATCAGTGGACAGAGGAACAAGACCATCAATTCCTGCAGGTGGGAGATTAACAATCTCCAAAGTAGTTCTCAGGATGAAAATAACGCCGTCCTGCACAAGTTGAGCAGAAAAATCGCCAAACTGTAGAGAGACGACGTTAGCCATTACAGTCTTTTCGTCTTGTTGGAGAGTAATTGCACCAGAGTTAACCATCTCCTGGATCTTTCCTTTAAGTACATAGCATGATCTAGTCGGATGTTCGATAAATCGGTGATAAACATAATATTTAGGATAATCAATTTTACCTACTTCATCTGGCCATTTTGCTTCTGGCAGTAGAAGTTTATTGCTCTTGATCAGACAATCAAAGATACTCATGACATCATCTTCATCAAAAGAGTATTCTTTTTGGACGTGGTACTCTCTGTGGGGTACCGTTGGAGTAGGTGTTGATTGACCTATGTTGACGGCTAGAGTTTCTTTGCCTTTGATATTGATAGCCAAAGTTTTTTACCCTTGCGTTGTTCTGACGGCCACCGTTATTGGGTGTAACATGTTCATCTTTGTCAAGATTAGGCATCTGAATACCTAATTGCTTGAACTTTTCAGCACTTTCTTCCACCGCTTTGACATTCACTATGAATGAAGGCCAATCCTGGAACTGTGTCGATCCAGTCCACATGATGATTATAGGTAACAGGTTTGACTTGCAAGTGTCTATAGTCAAAGCATCTGGAGTTCCGAGAGGCATTTTGAGTGCCTCATGAGAATCGTTCAATGAACTGTTTAGTTATTTCATTGTGTCGTTGTTTATTTTTAATGAGAGCAAACATAGTTATGTATTTTGTTCCCATAAAATCATTCCAGGAACATTTGTTTGAATCCAGAGAAAGAGGTTATACAACCATCTGGCAAACTGCGGTACCAGTCGTAAGCTGCACCTGCTAAACATCCGACGAACACCCTAGTGAGTAGAGCATCATTTGGCTGTTGTTGATCGGTCATTACCTTAAAGTGATTGAGGTACTGACTTGGATATGTGCTTCCATCAAATAGCATAATAGTAGGAGGTTTATACTTGGAAGGAAATTGGTGTCACGACCCGCACCCCTGTGAGGGTACAAGTACTTAACAGTGTCAAGCCTACGCCATAGTGTCGGCGGTAGAACGCTGTTCTAGGTCACTATCTAAATAACAACTCACGCAATTATATAATGTACTTGTCAAAATCTCAACTCCGAACGGAGGACAAGGATAGATATAATGAAATCTCAATCACAGTCTAAGCACGATATGATAACACAAAAGTTTATAACTAAAGACTAAACAACCAAAAAATATGAAACTATATAGTAATATCTCAAACAAACTTAAATACAAACTCAATATCTCAAGTTATTACAATTCATGTTCTAAACATGAATCTAAAGCAAGTCTACTAGCTAGTCTCCCATCACTCCTGAGTGTCGGGGCCAAAGGTAGCTAACCATCTCCTGCTCCAAGGCAAGTAGGACAAATGTCCTCAGGGCAATCATCTGTGATATTTTCAATAGGTCCAGTCAGGACAGGAATGAGCACAACTCATCTAGAAATCCCAAGTAAATGACAGAGAACTATAAAGCAGTTATAGACAGTTGTATTGATGAACATGGCAGTTTATATTCAGGTGATGATATAGAGAATAGTTAAGTTACAAGGAAAGTAGGTACAAAATATGGCAAGAAAGGCTGTAATATAAGATCTAGCTGAACTAGAGTAACATGATATAAGTCCAAACAGTACTATATGAGTCAAGTGTAAATTCCAATATGAGTCTAATATAATTTCAGTACAAATAAGTCGAATGTGATTCTAATCGTTGTTCTAATAAGGTGATTCAAATAAGGTGGTACGAATAATGATTCACATGATGTTCTAACAATGATTCAAATTAATTCTCCAAGTGTGTTTTAAAATATCGAGATCGACATGTAAATGGCT
>JANAVB010003413.1:12500-27176 GCA_029216955.1 Iris pallida
TAGAAAAAATGGCCATTCAGATCATTCACTATCAGCATCAAAGTCATATAAGGAACTATCCCCAGAATAAGTGATAGGGATGTCCTTTTGACTGAAGGAATCTTGGTTGGAATCAGAAAGATTCCTTTGACCGATTGTTTCTTGGTCGGAAGGAAGATTCGTTTGACCGATTATTTTTGGTCGGAAAGAAGATTCCTTTGACCGATTGTGTCTCAGCTTCTTGATCTGGTATATTGGTATACTCCTTCTCCAGATTCATGAATCTGACCTAAGTTTTTTTGACTGGAGTTACGGGATGCATTGCATCTCGGGCGCTTTCCACCCCCAGTACTTCGAGTCGTCTTGTTGACAGAGGCATATAACTTTTCATCTTAATCCAGAATCATCGGTTGAGGAACCTGAGAGTAATTCAGACGGTCGAAGACAGACCGTTTAGCTGATTGACAACAGCATTTGATAACTACCTCATGATGATGGTTACAGTAATGTTCTTGGGGCTGTATTGGATGAGATAGATTTGTGATCTTCTACTTTTGTTTAAGAATTTCACGGAGATCAGTTACATCATCGGGATGAGAATAAGTCGAAGGAACATATTCTTTAATGATGTTAGGAACATGATTCCTATTTATAACACCCAATTTTCTAAATAAGGGTAATTTTGAACTTTTGTATTTTAATCATTTAATAATGGTATTTAAAATTTTAATATGATTTTTGGTGATTTTTATCATTTAAAAACTATTTTAAATCATGACTTATGATTTTGATGTGCAGCTAGTGAAACCGTAGAGACTGTCTGACCTAGAGCCTAACCATGTGATTTGGAATAACTATTTAGTGCATTAGCCTAGAGGGTATTTTGGTCATTTCTGAATTTATTTGAGCTTATTGTGATTTATTAGAATTATTTGGAATTTATGGAAATTTATGTGATTTTTTAATATTAATTAATTAGTTGCTATGTGGTATCTTGGTACTAGAGTAGATTGGGCCTAACCTAGAAGTGAGACTTAACCAATAGACTAAGTGGGACTTGTTAGTTAAGTCATGGTTAGAAAATTTGTAGATAATTGCTTTTGGGCTTATTAGTTAGAATGAGGTGTTTTGAGAATAGGCCTTTAACTAGGAAGCCTAGAAACCCACCAAGAGAGGGAGGCCCATGGCCCAACTAACTAAAACCCTAACCCTAGAGTTTTGGCCAGCCAACATAGGGAATCCCACCCCTATATAATGTCTATTCCATTAGTTGTAGCCTCTTTAAGAAAATTTCCAAGTTTACAAGAAGGAGAGGTATAGAAATCTTCCTCAAGCCCTAGTTTCTTCACTTTAATTCCTTTTCCACTCTAGTCCTTTGCATTAGTTCCTAATCCAGCTCTATTTCATGTCCATGGAGAGAAACCTCAGCGCCTATTTTCTTATTTTAGACTTGTTGTGACTTGTACTGTTCTATAGGAGACAGACACCACTCCTCGGACAGTATATTCTCTTCGGACATTCAGGATACCAGGCGAGTACATTCTCTGATCATTTCATATCTTGTTTAGGATTATATTTCATGCTTTAGATTACTTTACTTGATGCTGACACATTGGTAACACGGATTGGTACTATATGGAACCCTTCATGAGATGTTATCCCTCTCGGGAGCATCCGATACTCTTGTCTCGTGTGTTTTACTTACATCATGTATCTCATGCTTCTATTTTCATGAATCTTCATGTATCAGCTTGTGATTCCTGTACTCTCATGAATCACAGAGCCTTCACAAATCTTCATGAATCACTCACGAATCACCCTTTATGGGCAATGTAGTATAATCATGAATCTTAACGTAACTTGACTGGATCCTTGTGTATTGATTGGGGATGGAGGAGTATAAATGAACATGTGGATAATTCCAAGTAGTGTAATCATGAATCAATTCCGTAGTGTAATCATGAATCAGTCCCTAGCCATTCACATGTTTATCCTGTACTCTGAATCACTAGAATCACTGATTAGTTCTCTATTATATTGTAGATATTTACTTACAGCCTCTCTCTCTTTTACATTATGTTATTCTTCAGTTTCCTGTATCTTACTCTCTAGCATGATTATATTTCCTATCCAGTTATGATTTGTTGAGATGTATTGTGCTCGCTCCCGTCCTTACTGGACCTGTTGAAAATTTTACAGAAAATGATGAGGCTATAGTGTCTACCCTTATGGTGCAGCTTTAGACAGCACTTGTGACTTGGACCCACTTGCAGTAGAGGATCTGCCACCAGTGGTTTAGACTGCTAGCTTAGATTTTTACCTTGTCTTTCTCAATGATACATTATTGTATACACTGGGAGTTGTTTTATCTGGATGTTGTGGAGATGTTATCATAGACACTTGGATTCTATTTGTTTGTATCTCTGTGAATTCATTTCGTTCATTATCTCTCTATCTTTTTATCGTATTCTACCTTAGATGTGATTGAGATTGTATTGCTATGTCACCTCCATTCGGAGTGTATATACTGTATAGGTACCTTTATATTGCTAGATGATTGACCTAGGACAGCGTTCTACCGCTGATACTGCGGTGTAGGCTGGGCGTTGTTACGTTCTCGTACCCTCACAGTGGGTGCGGGTCGTGACACTATTCTTGAGATGTTCCGTTCCTTGGGTGTACAAGGAAGTGCTGAGTTGATTAGCATAGGTGAAGGGGTTCTTGACTTCAGAAGTCTGTTTCTGGCACAAGTTAGCCACTCGCGCAGGCTGTTTGCATTTTATTGAAGTAGGCGTTGACTGGCGCCTGTTGAGATAGGTATGCAGGTCAGATAGATCTGCTACTTTATGTATTTGTTTGAGATACTAGCAGCTTACCCTGCTTGGATCTTGAGATGTGCAGGGTTGGAAGATCTGTAGTTGCATTTTTGGGATTTGGCAGAAGTCCTTTTTGGGTTGCGCAACATGTTCTCATGTGTTTGACCTGGCGCAACTGAGCAACAGAAAGTTCAGTTTGAACAGAACTCACTTTCTTAGCAGAGATTTGATTGTCACTGTTTAGAGGAGTAAAGTTCCTACCCAAAAGAGCTTTTACACTGACTGGCGCATAGGCGCCCTCAGAGATACTTTCTACCGAGTCAAGGACTGAAGAAGAATTAGAAAATGCCGAATGACGCTTTCCTTTATTCTGTGACGTGGCTGGAATTGGTGTATTCCTTACCAAGTTCAAATTTGAAGAAGGAGTAGCTAAACAGCGTTTCCCTCTGTTTTGTGGCTGAAAGGTCACAGGCGTAGGTTGCACAGGTAGAGGAAAGGCCAAAGGGCACTTTCCTTTGTTCTGTCTAGCATTCTCACTAGATAGGTTCTTTGTAACGCCCCAGTCCCAAAATACGTAGGACTAGGCACGTACACATCCCAGTTGTATTCATACGAAGTACATGGGCCTCGTATGGATACAAAAGCTGTAAAATACAGTAAACCACAACTAAATAATCTCATCCACAAAATAAGAAAATAGAAGATATCATATAATGAATTGTTTTGGTACAATATTTTGGGTGGAGCACATCCACTACCAACCAAAATAAAAAGAAAAAGTACATGATATATAAAAGACTAATTGGAAGTAGCAAGGAGGAACCAAGTCACGTCATCTTCGAGTAAATGGAGAAGATCACGACCACGGCTAGG
Organism: Iris pallida; assembly: GCA_029216955.1. Lineage (NCBI taxonomy): Eukaryota > Viridiplantae > Streptophyta > Magnoliopsida > Asparagales > Iridaceae > Iris > Iris pallida. The sequence goes on from JANAVB010003413.1 coordinate 16,169, forward strand.
ATACCTGCGGAAGACATGAACACACACCTGGAAAATAACCATGTCCTCAGACGGATGTAGCAAGATACAGGAAGAACAAGCTATTATGAACTGCCAGAATAATAAAATAATATATAAAAGACTATCCTAGACACAAATATGTAAAGGAGATTCTAACCGCCTAATGTGCAATTTAGAGGACAACTTTCATGCGCATAGGTGGGATTTTAGGCTATGTGTACGTAACTGTCATCCAGTGATCCGTATCCGTCCGTAACATCCAAAACGTCAGAGAGCATCTGCAAATAAATCGCCACAGTTCCATTCGGAGACTGTGGTTTACCTGTTTGGATTTTCATACGCACTAGCGACTGTCCTCCCCCAATATTTCCCATAATGTTCAAGTCATGTCCATGGCTCGTCCAGTTTTGTAACTGCTTGAGTCTCTAAAACCCTAGTCATAGCAGTTACGATCATCTATCCGTCACACGACTTTAGAGAGGGCCAGTCCATAAGTCGTTCCCCTAGCAACATCTCTCCAACCGTGTAGTTTGTGTGTCATGGCCAAGGACGATATAAGGATATCCTCCAACAAGAAGGTAGTCCGCTAATACTAAGTTAACATGCATATAGTAAAGTAAAACGACTAATAGAGTCGCTTGCACCCAAGTGTGACTTGGACGTACAATTTATAACAAAGGAATCTACCAATATGAAACAAAGTAAATAATACGGAAAATAAAATAATATGACAATAAATTACCAAGGTATACTTGCCTGATGAGTCGCCTGGTGAGCTGCCTGGTGTGGTACAATAAAGGTGGTACAAGATCGACTTCGGTGTAACAACTACGCAAGGGGACCTCTGTTGATGGCACAGACTAGTCCATCGGGTCCAGGCTGGTCAATTTAGTTAGGGTGGACATGAGGTAGTACATGATTAGCGAGGGAAATAGGATAAAGGGTATTAGTCACAGTCAAAGAGTAATTGAAGGGAAATTCGAAAAATATTATATATACGATTTAGAAAAACTGTTTATATCTTTTGAAATTATACTTTATTATCCAAAATAGTGTTAGGTAAAAATACGTACTAAAAAAATATAAGGTAAATACTTGAAAAATCAAAAGTCTTTTAGGCAAAAAAATTTAAGTTTATCAAAGTATAGTTGTTAGGCAGAAAGCTAAATTTTCATTAGTCAAAAATATTAATTGGAAAAGACTAGATATTTTGTAAATATAAAATCTAGAGTAGTGTTTTTAGGAAAAAGTAGATACTTGTCAAATAAATTTTAGGTTGACAACTATAGATAAAAATTTCTTCTAACCATCCTTTTCCTAGAAATATATTTGTTACCAAAAATTTTAGAAAATATATATTTTCTCATAAAATAAAATAATTTAATTATAATAATTCCTGTAGATACCAATATAAACCTACTGCCTTCAAAATATATAATAATAAAATCTTTTTTCTCCAAGTATACAGTATTTATAAAAATAATAATAATAATAATAATTATAATTATAATTACAATTATAATTATAATAATAATAATAATTTGGGGAAATATCTGCTGCGACAGCAGCACTTTTCAAAAAAATAAAAATGAAATAAAATTAAAATAAATAAAACAAAGGATAAATACCAATACAACTCCCTCTCCCCAATAGAGAAGAGAGAGGGTTAAAAGGGGGAAGTCACGAGGGCCTTGTCCGCTCGTCGGCGACTCTGAGCGGGGCAGCTCCGGCTATTTCGACGGTGATGGAGAGGCAGAGGGAGAGGGTTTTGGTGGAGGCGCTCGCCGATGAGATACGACGGAGCTGCAGTCGGGCACGGGGAGGCGACGGGGCTGATGGTGGCCGCGGGGTCTCGAGTGCTAGTGTGACGGACGAAGAGGCTGGCGTGGACTCGGCGAGGGGAGCGACGGCACGGGAGGAAAGAGGGGAAGGAGAATGAAGGGGGGTCGGGAAATGTCGCTGGCACTCGGATGGTCTCCGGCGCGGAGGAGAAAGGAAAGAGAGGAGTCGGTGCGGGGCGCCGGCGGAGATCGGCGCAGGCGAAGAGAGGTGGGGAGAGGCGGCAAAGAACGGCATCCGCTGGCGATGGTTACGGTGAGGGCGGAGGAACCCGAAGGCTCGCAGCGTTCGACGTGGCGATGCTGCTACATCCAGCTGCGGCGCTCACTAACCGAGGCCGTCGGAAGGGTCTCGGCAGCCGGGTGGAGGTAGGTGGCGGATTTTCGTTTCTCCCCTTTTTGTTCTGGTGATGTTTTAACGTCGGCCGGGCTGGCCGTGGCGGGGTGTGGATTTGGTCGTGGTGGCCGATCAGGAGGTTTGGTGGTGGCAGGAGAGGATGATGATGGTGGCGGTGATGGTGGTGGTGTAGGATGATGATGGTGGTGGTGACTATGTGTCGGAGATGGGGTCGGGCTGTGGTAGCCGGATTTGGGTGTCGATGATGGGGGTGACGGTGGTGGTGCTTGGTGGGTTTGGGCTTCGTCGATGGTGGTGGTGCCGGTTCCTGGTGCCAGCGACGAAGGAGGCCGCGGTGAAGGCCGGGGTTGAGGTGGTGAGGTGGCCGGAGTTTCGGGTGGTGGTGGTAGATGGCAATGGATGATGGTGGTGATGATGGGCTCTGTTTGTAGATGGTGCTCGGATGTCCGGGAGTAGGCTGATGGCGTCGGCAACGAAAAGCTAGGGTTAGGAATTGTCGTGTCAGAATTGTCGACACGGAGGAGAACACAATGTATATGTAACATATGAAATAAGAATTGGACGGGGAGGGAGAACATGGACACGATGCACTCACGTGGGTGGTGGAAATTATGGAGGAGTACCTGCCTATTTATAGGAGGTGGGAATTCCCATTTGGATAGGATTAGAATTGATTTAAAATTCCAATAGATAATTTGCTATTTATTTTAAATCAATGCATTCATATCTATATCCAATCCAATTTAAATATAGATAAATTAGACATTTAAATTAAAATATTTAAAATAAATAAATGAAATGAAATCACCATTTAAATTATCATAATTAAATTGAAATTATTATTTTTATATAATAATAATTAATTAATTTCGAAAATCATCATAAATATTTAAGTATTAATAGAAAATAGTTTCAAACTACATTTAGAATTAAATAGCATAATAATTTTGAAAATGAAATTCATCCATAAATTTTGAAATCTCTTTATAATAATTAGCAATAATAATTAATTCCGAAATCAACATAAATATTTAAATACATCAAAATACCTTTTTATTTTAAATTAAGCTAAATAATTTCTAAAATCATTATTAATATTTAAAATCTTTGAGATAACTTTTTCCTAATAATTAATTCTAAATAAGTTCTAGTAATTTTTGAAAATATACATGAAGTAAATTTCATGTACTTCACACAAGTAGAATATTCATAAAATCTAGTTTCCTAAATCACCACTATAAAAATAAATTAAATAATAACTTTTGGCAACCTCGATAGATATTTTCACAACTTTTAATAAAAATAAATATTATATATATTATTTTGAAACCATCATTGATAATAAAACCAAAAATTATTTTTCTAAGAATATGTACCTCGTCCATATTCGCACTCGACGAGTAAATACAAAAAAATATAAATTCCCGTGCGACATACAATACGGCTACGCGACGTACAAATACAAAAAAAATCAGTACTAAAAATATAGTAGAAATTTAGGGGTTTTACATCCTACCCAACTTACAAGAATTTCGTCCTCGAAATTAAGAATAGGTAGGGGATGAAAAGACACAAGGGAGTATCGGTGGGGAACAATTAATTACAATGCTCAATAAAATCATGCAGTAAGAAATCGAGATCTAAATTATAGGATTTAACACGGGTATGGTTACGAGGGTCGCGAGTTAAGGCACGAGTAGAAGATTAAGGGTTTAAAGTTTAATCAAGAGTATCATGAAATAAAGAATGATATGGTATCAAGAGAAAATAAGTTAGAGCCTTAGCAGATATGGGTTCTTGTGAGTATGTTAAGGCATGAATAAGAGATCGATTAGGTTCATGCCTAAATTAAGTGAATTGGAAGGTTCATGATAGCGAATATAGGGCCGAGAAAAGGACGAGTAGTTTAGGACGAAGGTATAGTAATATTGAGTGGTAATGGTCATGAGTGAAAAGGACAGCTAAAGGAAATTCAAGTATAAGCGTCTTCGCCCTTCTAAAATAGATGAAGGCAAAAATAACAAAGGGTTCGAAGAAGAGATTATCGAATATGAATACGAATACGTTGTTCAAAGGAGACCAAATAATTTAAAAAGAATTGTCAAGGCAATAGTGGAAGAGATTCTAAGGGTAAGTTTAACTATATCTCAACCACGTAGAATAATCGTGTGAATGGCGAACCAAAGTACACTAGGTTGATCAGACCATCATGCACCGGTTCTAAGTACACAATATGTTAGTGGGGGCCCCCAATAAAATATATGTCCTTGAACAAGCTTGATAAAAAGTAAGCTTGCAAAAATTTGGCTATTTAGCAGCATTAGTCACGATGGTAAAACATAGGCACGAGAGCGTAAGAGTGAAAGAAGGTAGAATTAGTTCAACTCCTTAAGAATCTAAGTCTTGTCATGTGATTGTTCCTTTACATTCATCCTACTGTCTTTTGTCTAAGGCTTGGTGGGCTAGATAAGTTAGGGTTCTTTAAGGCTATAGTCTAATTAATCATGTTAATATGGGTCACAAGGAAAAAAAAATGTTAGGTCGTGAGGTATCTACCCAACTTCCAAGAATTAAACTAGTAGGGTGATGGGACAATGGAACAAGTCTACCTAGTATGGATTACCTTTCTAATCAACATCAAGCACGAAAGAAGGATAAAAATTAATGGTAGAGGGAATCAAGCAAGATGCAAATCAAGGGATTCAAAATAGAATCGAGGAGGTCAAGTATGTGGATGAGATCCTAGACTCTAATCCTATCCGTAGGCTTACTTGGTACGGTAAAGTAACCAAACAATTTATCTTGACCTGTATGGGCCACCACAAAAACATGAAATGCCATAGTCCAAAAATACGTAGGACTAGGCACGTAGACATGCCAACTGTATTTATACGAAGTACATGGGCCTCGTATGGATACATAAGCTGTAAAATACAGTAAACCACAACTAACTAATCTCATCCACAAAATAAAAAAATAAAAGATATCATATAATAAATTATTTTGGTACAATATATTGGGTGGAGACACATCCACTACCAACCAAAATAAAAAGAAGAAGTACATGATATATAAAAGACTAAGTGGAAGTAGCAAGGCGGAACCAAGTCACGTCATCTTCGAGTAAATGGAGAAGATCACGACCTCGGCTAGGATACCTGCGGAAGACATGAACACACACCTGGAAAATAACCAGGTCCTCAGACGGACGTAGCAAGATACAGGAAAAATAAGCTATTATGAACTGCCAGAATAATAAAATAATATATAAAAGACTATCCTAGACACAAATATGTAAAGGAGATTCTAACCGCCTAATGTACAATTTAGAGAACTTTCATGCGCATGGATAGGATTTTAGGCTATGTGTACGTAACTGGCATCCAGTGATCCGTATCCGTCTGTAACGTCCAAAACGTCAGAGGGCGTCTGCAAATAAATTGCCACAGTTCCATCCGGAGACTGTGGTTTACCTGTTTGGATTTCCATACGCACTAGCGACTGTCCTCCCCCAATATTTCCTACACTGTTCATGTCATATCCATGGCTCGTCCAGTTTTGTAACTGCTTGAGTCTCTAAAGCCCTAGTCATAGCAGTTACGATCATCTATCCATCATAAGACTTTAGAGAGGGCCAGTCCATAAGTCGTGCCCCTAGCAACATGTCTCCAACCGTGTAGTATGTGTGTGTCATAGCCAAGGGTGATATAAGGATATACCCCAACAAGAAGGTAGTCTGCTAACACTAAGTTAACATACATATAGTAAAGTAAAACGACTAATAGAGTCGCTTGCACCCAAGTGTGGCTTGGACGTGCAATTTATAACAAAAGAATCTAACAATATGAAACAAAATAAATAATACAGAAAATAAAATAATATGACAGTAAATTAGCAAGGTATACTTGCCTGATTAGTCGCCTGGTGAGCTGCCTGGTGTGGTACAATAAAGGTGGCACAAGATCGACTTCGGTGTAACAACTACGCAAGGGGACCTCTGTTGATGGCACAGATGTCACTTTTCGTTCCCAGAATACGTATTTTTAATACATGTACTGCTTTAATATATTTATTAATATTTATCATGTATTGTTCTGTAATTAGACCCCTTTAATTTCATGTTAATTAATTTTTTACAATTTTATTTCTGCATTTTATTTCCTGATTTTATACTCTGCTTTAGCTTTGCTTTGGGTTGGGCTTGGATTGGTTTAAGTTGTTGGTTCATCATGAACCGAAATAAACCCCCACCTACCACCACCCCTTCATTTACAGCCCATCCCCTTTCTCTCTCTTTATTACTTCATCATTACTCTCTTCATCACTTCTTCTTCCTCATAAACTCTTCCCCACCTACTCAGCCGCCAAGGCAAGTGCCAAACTTGCTTCATGATGGAATCCCAGTTTTATTGTTCCATTATCTTTCTTACTAAATCTTAAGCCTCTTTAGTACTTAGCATTTTCGATTTCCATGGCTCATTTTTGTAGATCTAAGTTTAATGCATCTTCAAATTTCTTAAGTTTTGATCTAGTAGCTTTGTTATTTGTCAAGTTTTGATGGTTCCATATTGTAGAAAATTTCGTCCTACCCAATTTTGACCTATGGAAGTCTAGATTTGGGCTTGGAATGAAGGATTTATGGAGCTTGGAAGCAATGGCTTCCTATGGTTCTTCTTCTCGGAAAAGTGGAGAAGAAGAACAGTGCTTGACCGCATGAGTTTTTATACGGCAAGTTTTAGTTAGCCGTATGGGCTTAGATAACCGCATGGGCCTAGCTAGCCGCATGGGCTTAGTCAGCCGCATGAGACTTATCTGCCGCATGAGTTTTAGCTAGCCGCATATGCATTCGGTCCCACAGCCGCATGGCGCTGATCATTCTCAGCCGCATGGCACTGCATGACTTCTCAGCCGCATATAGGTTTACACCTATTTTGTCGCATGGAATTTCCTCTAGCCGCAGGGGCGCAAGTCATCCGTAGCTGCATGAGATATTTCTCAGCCGTATGGGCGTACGTTGCTTGCAGCCGCATGAATTCAAAACCCGAGCCGCATGAGGCCAGTCATCCGCAGCCGCATGAACTCCCATTGTATCTTAGCCGCATAAAGCATATTTGCATCCAACCGCATAAGCTTGTTCTTTGAGCCTCATATGAATTATTATTTCTAGACCGCATAGATGGAGCCCGACTTACCTAGCCGCATAAATAGGCATCTGCCTATGGCTGTCCATAATGCCCTTTTGGCTGATTCTGTCCCGAGTTGGCATTAATTAAGTATAAATTGTTATTTTGGCATTAATTAACATTGATTGCCTTGGAATTCATTAACATTAATTGCCATTGATTGACAGGGATTGTTATCTTGATTTGTAAATTGATCATGCATTCCTAATTGGAACTAAGAGGCTGGCTAGTCGTCTTATTGAATTGAATAAATGAGACACGTTCATAATATAGACTATTGTAATCGACTGGCTGATTCCAAATATTGGCGTACAGATACATGCAGGCTTTAGTTTATTTATTTATTTATTTTCTACAAAAGCAGCATGTGTACTTTATGGTCAAGGCATAATTATTCTGTGGTTAGTTTTGATTGTGTATTACGCTATGTAAGACCTACAACCTAGCCGCACGGGTATCGTTGTAGAGTTGTGCATATCGTATCACGTACACAAATACTCATTCTGAATGACCATGATCCACGGCATGGGATTTCACTCAACATAGAGACTATTAAGTTAAATAAAATAATGATTTCAGGGAGAAAATGGATTCCCGAGTTCTTACATGGCAGCCCTCTTGGGACTATTAAGTGCCCGACAGGCCGGCTGGTTCCCACAGATACTGCAAATCTGCCACACGGTCAGGGAGCGGTATCTGCTTATATTATTTATTGTATATTGTATATTGATGGCGGGCGTTCCGCTGGGACTCGTCTAAATACATGATTGGCACAATTGATTGATTGGATAGACTAGCCTAGCTTGCACATAGTAAGAACTGAGGAATCCCTATTGCATAATTCCAGGATAACTTGGAACTCACAATAGCAAGCCGTAGTATTTGCATGGCCGTTTAAATTGATATGTTTGTGTACTATACCTGCTCTGTTAACTAACTGAGATGATCGGAATGTCAGGACATGACGGGTCAACTTCTGTCCTTGTTTGGTTGGGAAGTTGGTTCGAAGTGTCGTGATGTGATGTGAATCCTAGTAGCCAGCAGAGATCTATTTATCATATTTTCTATTACTGGTTTTATTTCCTCATATCGTGCTCCCTTGCGGTACTTGCTATTAGAGGTCTAACCTCTCTGGTTTTGCATGGCCAGATTTAGAGCCAGTTCCCGAGGATCCAGCTTACTTCTATCTCCAAGATGGTCAATACTAGAGGGATGATCGCAGGAGGACTCGAGTGGGTTTCTTACTTCCCCGCTCGTTTTGTTACTTACTTTATACTTTGCCGTTTGGCATCGACATATTAGTCAGGTTGTCTTGTACTCACTTTTGTATAATTGTAACAAAAGTCAGGCTGCAGCTGATAAATAATTGTGTATACTTTGCTACATCATCTGGCTATGTTTTGTAAAGCCAGATATCAAGAACATTTTGACTGAGCGTTCGGGACGCCTTACTGCTTATTCTGACATGTTCTCTATTTCTGTTTCTTGTTTGAATGATTGAGACAATAGATGTGAAGTGACCATAGTAAGACTTTCATGTAGTATGCACCCCCTCGTCTTTTAGATAGCATTGATCGTATTATACGGTATTCATCTACCCGTAATACGTAGCTGGCCGAGTCATTCCTCCGCTCTCCAGTATTCTGGTTCTGGAGCGTGATAAGGTTTTAGTGGTGGCCCATGCAGGTCTGATTTCAGACTTGTGGGGTGTTTTAATAGGATGTCTCAATCACCTATGTTCCCCCTTGATCTCATGATTCGTTAATTCTCAACTCCAGCTTGACATCCCGGTATCCCTTGACTTCGTTGATCCTTCGTGTCCGGTCGTTTGATTGTTCTCTTATCCCTTTTCTTAGGGGCACCTCGTCCGCACATGTCAGAGCTGGACAGCAACAACATGGACAGCATGGACAACATGACCAGGTTGGTCAGCAACATGGGCCAGTACTACCCCAAGAGGCTATTCAAGAAGAAGTGATAGTGGAAGTAGCAGCTGGATCGCAGTATCCAGAGGTTCCACCACCACCAACAGTTCCACCTACCCCTGTGGAAGTAGACACACCAGCCCTTCTGGAGATCATGAGAGGGATGATGGATACTCAGCAATACCAGATGTTAGCCCAGCAACGCATGCACGCTCAGTTGCAAGAGCAGAATGTACTACTCAACCAAAGATTGCAGGCGGCATTGGAAAGAGGGGCGAGGCCAAATTCAGGAGCATCAACCAGGTTTTGGAAGTACAACCCCTGCCGTTTCGAGGGCACGGAAGACGCCATCTCAGCGGATGCGTGGCTTAAGGATATTGAGGCTATTCTGACAGCCGCTAAGGTGCCGGCAGAAGAACGTGTGGATCAAGTGAAGTTGTTACTTCAGGATCTCGTACGAGATTGGTGGGAATCAGAGGAAGTAGGCATCAGACGTCCTGTTGCTTGGAACGATTTTACTGTAAGGTTCAAGACGAAGTACTATGGAGTTGTGGCAGTTTGAGCTACAACAGAAGTTTATCAACCTCAAGCAGGCCGGCAAGACGGTAGATGCCTATGCAGCGGAGTTCTGCAGATTGAGCAGGTTCGCCCGGAGATGATAGCAATGGAGAGCCAGAGGGCTATGAAGTTCCAGCAAGGGTTTCATCTTGAGCTCTTGCAATTGATAGAGGGGCACAATTACCAGACTTTTGACGAAGTATTGACGGCAACCCGAAGGCATGAGATCACCATTCAGAAGATTACGGCAAGGACCGGGGTCAGAAGAGATCCCACAGTCAGATTGAAGGAGGAGGGGGAGCAGCGCCCGAACAACAGTACCATCCCCTGGCATTCGTATCCACGATGTGGAGATGCGAGGGCCAGCACCACCACCCACGCAGCAGCAGCAACAACAACCAAGGAAGAACCAGCAACCCCCAGCGGGCTGCACTTATTATGGAAAGATAGGGACACAGAGAGATGTGTGTCGACATTGAACGGACTGTGATTGATATATGGAAATCCAGATCATCGGGTTACCACCTGTCCCATGAATTCGAGGTCAGGAGGACCAGTGCAGCAGTTTCCTGCTTTGTCAGCACCAGGGACAGGACAGTATCGAGGACCAGCGGTAGCAGTGAGACCATTGGCACAGCGCCCGTTAATGCCGCAGGCTCAGATGTTTCGGTAGCAGGGACCGCCGATGCAGTAACACCAGCATAGACCACCCCAGCATCATCAAGGAAGGGGCCAGCAGCAGCACCAGGCTAGGCCGCAGCATGGGAACCAGCAAGGAGGTCGAGGACAGGCATTCACTCTGTCCTTGGAAGAGGTATTAGCATCGGAAGATGTTGTGGCAGGTAACATTCTCGTCGCCTCATATCCTGCAGTAGCATTATTTGATTCGGGAGCATCACACTCATTTATATCTGCACAATTTGCGACACGGCTAGGAATGAAGTTTGAGGCATTGCCAGGGAGGTTGAATATACTCACTGGTAATGGGCTCGTAGGAGTTAGTAGGATTATTCTAGCATGTAGCGTTGTAGTTTGCGGGCATTCTTTACCCGCCTGGTTGATAGAATTTCCTGTTAGAAATTTCGACGTTATCTTAGGCATGGACTGGCTGAAAGACAGTTATGCGACATAGATTGTCGTAGTGGG
>JANAVB010003414.1:0-28824 GCA_029216955.1 Iris pallida
TCTTTGAGATACTAGCTCTCCTCCATCTAGCATTGAAGTTGAGACTACTCCAACCAAGGAGGCTCCACCAATAGAGCCTTCTCAAGGGGATCTTCCTAAAGAGTGGAGATTTGTCCATCATCATCCCAATGATCTTATCATTGGTGACCCTTCCTCACGGGTTAGCACCAGATCCTCTACACGAGATCACTGCGCAAACGTGGCTTTTATTTCACAAATAGAGCCTAAAAACATTAATGATGCTTTCAATGATGAATTTTGGATGATTGCTATGCAAGAAGAGCTAAATCGGTTTGAGCGAAACAACGTTTAGGAACTCGTTCCCAAACCTCACAACTATCCTATTATTAGGACAAAGTGAGTGTTTCAAAATAAACTCAACGAGGATGGTATCATCACTCTTAACGAAGCCCGATTGGTTGCTTAAGGCTATAACCAAGAGGAAGGCATTGACTACGAAGAAACCTATGCTCCGGTTGCTCGTCTTGAATCCATTCGAATGCTTTGTGCTTTTGCTTGTTTCAATGATTTCATACTCTTTCAAATGGATGTCAAAAGTGCCTTTTTAAATGATGTTATTAAAGAAGAGGTGTATGTCAAGCAACCTCTTGGATTTGAAAATTTTAAATTTCTTGATCACGTCTTTAAATTGCACAAAGCCCTATATGGCCTCAAACAAGCTCTTCGTGCTTGGTATGAGCATTTTAGCTCCTTTCTCATCTCTCACAATTTCTCCAAGGGCAAAGTTGACACCACACTGTTTATTAAAACACAGAATCAGATACTTCTATTAGTTCAAATCTATGTTGATGATATTATTTTTGGTTCCACTAACAAGGCACTATGTGTAGAATTTATCAAAGTTATGCATGACGAATTCGAAATGAATATGATGGGAGAACTATTATTCTTTCTTGGATTACAAATCAAGCAAGGACCAACAGGCACATTCATCAATAAAGCTAAATATACAAAGGATCTTCTCAAACGCTTTGAACTAGACTCATCCAAATCAATAAGAACTCCTATGGCTACAACGACAAAACTTGATCACGATGAAATACAGTATTTCGGTCGACATTCATAAGTATCGAGGTATGATCGGTAGCTTACTTTATTTAACTGCTAGTCGTCCCGATATCATGTTTAGTGTTTGTTTTTGTGCACGGTACCAAGCAAATCCCAAAGAATCACACTTATGTGCTGTTAAGCACATTTTTCGGTATCTCAAAGGCACCATTAACATGGGACTTTGGTATCCGAAATCTCCATCCTTTGAGCTTATTGGCTACTCGGATACAGATTTTGCTGGATGCAAGATTGACCAAAAAAGAACTAGCGGCACATGTCAATTCCTTGGAAAATCCTTGGTATCTTAGTTTAGTAAGAAATAAAACTCTGTTGCTCTTTCCACCACTGAAGCCGAATACATAGCGACTGGTTGTTATTGTACACAAATTCTTTGGATGACACAAACACTTGCAGATTATGACATTTTTTCAAATAGTATCTCCATCAAATGTGACAAAACTAGTTCTATCAATCTCATGAAAAATCCGATTTGTCATTCACGCACCAAAGACATTGAGATTAGACACCACTTTCTACGAGACCACCAACAAAAAGGGACATTCATCTTGAGTTTATTGATACCACTTATCAACTTGTGGACATCTTTATAAATCTTCTACATGAGGATCAATTTGTCTTTCTCTACCAAGAATTAGGCATTCTCAACCTTGACTCTTAAAATCTCTGTCGGTCGAAACACCGACGAAATTCATCGGATCTTCGACGGTCTACCGATTTTTATCAACAGAATGTTTCTGTCAACAAAATTAGCATACCGACGGAACGAATCAAATTCTGCCGATATACCGATCTGCGTTCACTTGTCAAACAGCCGCCACTTTCAACTCTTTTTGGGCCCCACAAAATCCTAATATTTATTATCTCACATCTTTTCATATCTTTTTCTTTAAACTCCTCACATCTCCTTTATTCTCCATCCTATCACCTCCCTTCTATCCAATCAAATCACCTCTCCTTTCAAACATCTCTTCACCTTCTCCATTAAATACATTCATCACAAATTTCAAAACCCCCTTATTCATTTCTTCCCCCATCTCTTCCTCTTTCCACTACATCCATTACTCTCCCTCTTTCAAAACTCCTAACTCTTCATTTTCCCTACTACAAACCTATATATATCTACTTTTTCCTCTTCTTTCTCTCTCACTCCATCACTCTCCTTCACTACGGCCCACGCAAAATATCCTCGCTCATCCTCCTCCTCCAACCCTTTCATGCCTCCGCCTCTACCAAATGGCGCATATGATCAAAATTTTTTCAATTCCAGCATCACTGCCGATGCCTGGTTCTAGTCTTTCGAACACCACCCCATGTTCAAAGGAAAGCCCATCAACTTCAATATTTTCCTGGACCACCTTTCTCTCTTTCAGTCTGTGGGACTCGCCAAACTTCTCGACCGTAAAGTCTCGGTCTATCCGGCTGCCGTCCGCCTCTTCTACTATAATTTTGTCCTCGAACTCGCTAACAATACTATCGAGACTCTGGTTAATGATCGTCACTTTCGTCTAACCGTACGAGATCTCACTGAAATATTGGAAATCCCTAATCAAGGAGAGGCCCTTCCAACTCTCGCCGGTCTTCAACCTACTTCAAACTTTTCTTTTGACGAATTCTACGACATCATTGGTAGAGGGCCTGACGCGCCTACAATTCCAGCTCTGTCAAAGCAACTGGAGTCGTTCTACTACGAGCTCCATCGTATCCTGTGCTATACTCTAACTCCCAAATCTGGCAACTATGACTCCATCACTTCCGAAGCTCTCGTCTGTATATACTACCTCTATGCTCGGAAGATCTGGTCATTCGCCAAAACTTTGCTGAACTCCTTCACCTCTGTTCACTCTTATAGACGGCGTGCCATGAACTTTGGTATGTTTATCACTCTAATCTTGGAAGCCAAGGGTGTGGACCTCAACCTCTGCCACACGGTTGGTGCTCCTTCCTTCTTGGCTATGTCGTGTTTTGCCTCCATCGGCCAATCATCTCGCTCCACCTGGCCTTCCAGTTCTCAGACTGCTGCCGTCACGCCCCGAGTCGACAAACCGTTCGTCCCCGGTGTTACTTTATTGATTCGATCGTCCTCGCTAAGGCGTGATGCCGTACGAGTCTGAAATTGCACTCGTACAAGGCAAGAACGTTACGTTTGCTTTCATATTAATACGCCAAGTTGAAACTTCATAATTCACATCAGAATATAAGACGCAGTATAGGAAGATAGAAATGCTTTTCATTCATAGCTTGCAACGAAGTGCAAGTCGTAATTACATTGGATGTCGTTACGACTACATTGATTGAAAACAGAAATAAACACACTCGACAAGTTGCCTGAACTAGCGCTTGCCGTCCCATACATTCGCCCCTTTATACATAAGCCGTCGATTGAATTGGCTTCAAAATACTTCAGCATAGGAAGAGCTTCAAAATGCCTCTCCGTACTTTAGCTTCAGTTTAGTTTGGAGCGCCCGTCGCACCTGGGAAAATTGGAGGAATAGGATTAGCACACTTGCTAAGTGGACGAGACGAACCCACTCGTCTAAACCGACTCTGATTGTTAGGGTAGGCATGCTTTAGAGTTATCTTTCTATTAGAACTAAATGAATTCAGTTCATATTCGATAGCCATCTTTGAGTAATAAAGCATACTGTCATGACCCGTACCTTAGAGTAAGGGCACGAGACGTGGGTACGTCCAGCCTACGCCGCAGTGTCGATGGTAGAACGCTGTCCTAGGTCTCATGCATCTAACAGTATAAGGCTAAACAGTTTATATTCCCCGAATGGGGGTGACATAGCAATATACAGTCTCAATCACATCTAAGGCAGAAAGATAAGATAGAAAGATAGATAGATACTGCTGAAATAAAAGGAATCCACATAAGTACAAACAGAGAGTCTAAGTGTCTAAGATATCACAAATCCACAATCCCAAGTATCAAATATACAGTCATCCAGAATATAATATAAAAGAAGACATCCTAGTCTAGAGGAGTGTCGTCCACTGTTATAGGGTCCGGCTGCTGGTCCAAGTCATAGCTGTCATCAAGGGTAGTCCCATAATAGGTAGGGCAGTACGCCTCATCCTCATCCTCTGTAATATTTCAACAGGTCCATTCAGGACAGGAGCGAGCACAGTACATCTCACGCAGTTCATATAATGACAGGAATAAAATATGGACAATAGAGTAAAATACATGAAAAGCTGAAGAGTATACATGAGTAAAAAGAAGACTGTAATGAAATATCTACTATAAGTAAAGAGCTATAGTGAACTAGTAATTTAGAGTACAAGCTAGACATGTGAACGGCTTGATAATAAATATGAGAGGTCGTACATGGCTACACTACTTTAGAAATTGTCTACATGACTATTTATACTCTCTCGTACCCCAATCAATACACAAGGATCTAGACAAGTTATTTTATTATATGATATTCACATGGGGGCCCATATAAGGGTGCATGTGAATATAAATATGGGGGCTCCGTGTTCATGAGAGTACATGAATCACGAGAGTGCACATGTAAGGTGAAAGCACAAGAGTACATGATGAAAGTGAAACGCACATGACATGATGTATCTGATGCTCCCGAGGGGATAATATCGTATAAAAAGATCTATATAGTACTAATCCGTGTTTCCATCGTGTCAGCATCAAGTAAGATAATCTAGAGCGAGAAAGTACTCCTAACAAGAATGAAACGGTCAGAGAATGTACTCGCCTGATATCCTGAATGTCCGAAAGAAAATACTGCCTGAGGAGTGGTATCTGGCTCCTAATCAGAACAGCACAAGTCACAACATGTCTAAAATGATAATAAGATGCAATTAATGCATTCTAAATGAATCTAGGTCAATCTAGACCAAAGTCAACTCTTGGTCAACTCTGGTTAACCCTAGAAGTCAAACTAGGTCAATTCTAGTCCAAATTGGTCAACCAAGGTCAAATAGGTTTAAACTAGGTTAAACTAGTCTAGGTTGGTCAACCATAGGCTATGTCATCTAGGTTATAGGGCATATGCCCTATCCTCTAGGCAATAGCCATACACTAGGCCATAAACCCATGTAGAATCATAACTATGTAGGCCATGAGCTAATACAACCACAACACTATAGGCCAATACCATATATATATATATATATATATATATATATATATATATATATATATATATATATATATATATATATATATATATATATTACTATTCATATATATGTATATATATATCTACATACACAAATAGAAATATGTATATCACATTACTCATTGAAACTTCCATACATCCTACACTACCATTCACACCTTGACATTAGGTTAGACATTGACATATAGCTATAGGCATACATACACATATAGCTATATATATTATATCTACATAGAGAGGGGGAAAGGACTATGAGATTTGTGTGTGTGTATGTGCCAATGAACCAATGTGGGTGTTAGATATTTTGTGTGTGTGTATGTGATACATGGCAATGTGAGGAAACTGTGACATGTGTGTGAGAGTGTGAATCATACAATGTGTGTGTGCAGGAAATATAAAACAGGGGGTATATGTGAGCTGTGTGTGTCACAGGAAACATATGTGTTTGTGTAGTAACAGTGACACCTGTGTGTTATAGAGTGTCAAAGGAATGTGCTAATCTCAGTTAAGACAAGGTTCAGTGTTCTTGATGTGGGGACAGTGTTCTCAGGAACTTGTTAACTGTGTGATATGGAGAACATTCCCAGGTTCATGACAGTTTCAGAAATTAGAAGATCATATACTCAGTTCAGAACCAAATGACAGTTAGGCAAGGAAGGAAAATTAATTCTAACTAACCATTTAATCTCAGGTTTAACAAGCAGTGCATACCATAGTTTAACTCAGAAAAATAATCCCAGCTTCTTGTGTGTTTATACATGTGAAATTCTCAGTTCAATAATAGGTAAACCCAGTGTGTATGTGAGGAAAAAGGCAGTGTGCTTGTGTACATGAAAACCTGTGTATAAGAAAGCATTCAATTTAGTTTGACACAACCAAGTGTCTCAGTTATGTGTCTCATCACAGTGTGCAAGTGTCCCAGGTTGGTGAAATGTCAAGTGTCTCAGTATTCTGTACAGGAAGGCAATTTGGTGTCTCAGGAATTTATTCAATGCAAAGAGTCTCAGCTGTGCGTGTACCCAAGTGTGTTTGTATATATGGAAACCTGTGTGTAGCAGTGCATTAGTGTGACAGGAATAAAAACAGTGTGGGTTCAATTTTACCTACTCATGTTAATCATTGATTTCAAGTTAACCCCAATCCAATGCAACATTCATATAATAAAAAAATAAATCCCAGACATATACATATATCTACAGCATCTAATATCTTTAAATCAGTTTAAAAAAATACAGAATAAAACTGAAGAACAGTGAATTATTGATCATTGATACATGCAGTATCAGAAATTAGGGATATTTCCTATTTCGAGTAGAATAGCAATTAATCATATTGGGTTAAGGTTGTTAATCAATAACTAATATGTGCACGTGATATACATCTAATATAGTGTCCAAAACATGACACGAACGTGTACAAAAACATCACACACACTCAAGCACGGGCTGTCACAGGTCGTGCGACCAGTGCACGTGTCTAAACACTCTCGACACGTATCCATTAGACACGAAACTTCGGGGGTGTCATGACAGACACTGCCCCTCCCTTCGTGTCCAAGTACACGTGTCCACGTGTCCCACAGCTCCTGCACGAACCCGCTGGCAGCAGGGCATTATTGTACACGCGCGCGTGGCCGTGTCCAAGGATCCCAAGCGACACCAAATCGACACGAGACACGCTCAGTCATGCAAAATCACACAAGACACATGCAAACCTAATTTCCTATTCAATTATATTTCGAAAACTCGATCGAAATGCCCACTGTGGCATTTCGTCGAACACCCGCAGATGTCACTGATACGTGTCCGATACGGACATGTATAGGACATGAGAGGGTACAAAACCTATCCCTACAGTACGAGGACACCTAGGGCTTGGTGTTTATGCAAAGAAACTAGATTTTCATGGGAGGAATAGAATTTTACCTAGGTGTGCTCTTCATAAACAAAAGCCTTCAAAGAGGAGCTCTCCACTAGCTACTCAAAGTCTCCAAATTGTGTCAAACCTGATATTTGACTCCACCAATAGTAGGAGAACAACATTTAGAATACTATGGAAGAAATCTCAATAAAAATGGATCATTATTGAATAAGCTATGAAGAAATTAAAATGAAGGCAAACCTTGTTCTTAGGAAAATGGTGGAATGGATGAAAAGAGGCACAACTTTCAAGGAGATTTTATAGGCAAGGGGGAGATCCCTAGGCCGGCCACTCATTAGGTTTAGGGTTTTAGGGGGCATCTAAGGGCTAGCAATGCATCAAGCCTATTTGAATGGCCTAGAATCTAGGGCTCCTTTCTAGTCAAGTTGCAAACCACTCCAACCTAACTAATCATGACTTAACCCACTAGCCAATACTAACTAAGACTCATTGTGGCTAACTAGACTAGCTATGACTAATCTATGTTAGGCTAATCTAAACCACATGGAAATTAATTAAATAATATTTAAATTACACCAATCTAATTAATCAATTTAAATTCCTAATAAAATATATTAAATTCAAATAATTTAAAAATAACAAAAATACCCTCAACTAGAAATATGGTAGTGACACATACAGTGGAACATAGCAGTTTATCATATTTCTTACCACGGCCGTGCTCGTCCCTGCATGAAAATAGAGATAATATTTACACCTGCATAAGACAATAGGTGAGCATGCTACTATCTTATATGCGGTCATTGATGTTACACATCACGTGGGATGATCTCAACGGCATTTCGACCCGCTTAGTCTAGGTTGCAAGCCTGACTGACGGTCCCGCAATGCATCAGTGCCGAAGCACGATTATTCATTCCTCCTAGGTCGATTCGATTCCGATGCTCCGGATATCGATTCGAGGAAAAATATCAACTTGTGCACAAGCTTTCCATGACCATGCCAATGCGTGAATAGTTTAACATATGTAACAGTTTTGTATAGCGCGGACAGTATTGGACGACATTATCATTTCCCCCAACTTATGCAACGATTCATTTTTCCCCAAGTCGTACTCCCGATTTAGCATCCCGTGGGCACCAAATTGTCCGAGGCATCGTAACCCATAATCGACGTTTCGTATTATTTTGTAGCACGTGAAATAGTCTATCTTTTTACTAGAACCTTAAACTTTCTGGTTTATGTGATAGACTTGTATTTTCAGAGTGAATTACTCTAAATCGATACATTTTTTCCGAGTTCTTGAACTTAGTGGATTGGCATGCAATTAACTTGGCATTGTTCGATTTGAATGAATTCGAGGCAAGGAATTAGTTTACGGGACATAGTAGAAAATAAGGGGCCGAATCACCCACCGTTTACTTTGCTCGTGCCGATCGTCGAAGCGCTTCGCAATGTCAAGCTTTAGTTACGCGAGCTCCTGCAATGGCACCAGCACTTTTTTTAGAATTCTTTCTTTTTTCCTTGTTTCAAAATTTATAATTGCATCCATGAAAACGACGCGAAAGCATTTCATCAAGCCCAGCGGCAAAGCTCCAAGAAAACCATACAACGGTCCGATCCCGTCGAAGGGACTCTTATAGAGAGCTCACTCGCCGAGACGCAGCCCGCTGCATCTAGGACTTATTCCAACAGAAGTCTTTCCATTAGTTGGATCGATTCTAGTAACTTTTGTCCAAATCGATTTGAATCGATGCCGCAAGACGTTATCGTTTACCAAGCTTAGCGATCGAGTCAGATGGCCATCTAAGTTTCCGGCCGATCTGACTCGGCGCAAGCATATTATGAAGTTCCGTCGCCTATCGAAAGCGGGGCGCTACATAATATACCACTAAGAAAAAGTTTCGTCCCGAAACTTAAGAACAAGGGTCTGACCTTAATTTAGACAAACAACGCAGGGTATTTCTCTTTCATCTCCGTCTCCATCTCCCACGTCGACTCCTCAACTGAATGGTTCTGCCAAAGCACGCGGACCAAGGACATCGATCGATTGCGTAGCACCTTCTCCTTGCGGTCCAAGATTTGAATAGGCTCCTCCGAATAAGACAAGTCAGTACGTAGCTCTAACTGATCGAAGCTAACCACATGAATTGGATTGTGCACGTATTTTCGAAGTTGTGAAACGTGGAAGACATCGTGCACATCAGCCAAGGCAGGAGATAGTGCGATCCGATAAGCAACCGTTGCAACTCGCTCGATGATCTCGAAAGGGCCTACAAATCTCGGGCTCAACTTGTCTTTAACGCCGAACCGTATCACACCGCGCATGGGCGTTACTTTCAGAAACACATGGTCCCCGACCAAGAACTCTAGCGGTCGTCGACGAAGATCTGCGTAGCTCTTTTGTCGACTTTGTGTGATGCGTAGCCTATCTCGAATCAAGCGAACCTTTTCGACGGCCTGCTCTACTAGTTTCGACCCAAGCACTTGTCGCTCTCCGACTTCATCCCAGCATATTGGCGAACGACACTTCCTCCCGTAGAGCGCTTCGTATGGAGCCATCTGAATGCTCGACTGGTAGATGTTGTTATGCGCAAACTCCGCAAGCGGCAAATGCGTATCCCAACTAGTCTTTAAATCGATCGCACACAGACGCAGCATATCTTCTAGGATTTGATTTACTCTCTCCGTTTGACCGTCTGTTTGGGAGTGGTACGCCATATATATATATATATATATATATATATATATATATATATATATATATATATATATATATATATATATATATATTTATGGCCTTAAGCCCAATACTAAAATACATATGTACAAATATGCACGATTAAAGTCCAACCGAAAGCATTCACCCACAGCCCATCCAAATCATCCTAACCCCAAAACCACTAATCACCTTTAATCATAAATAACATTAATAAATGACATAATTAAAAGGGGGGTTCTCATTATACTGCTACTGTCCCCTAACATTCCTAAAATTCCCAAAATCGAAAAAGGGGGAGATAGAGAGGAGAGGGGCTCACAAAGGGGGAGGGGTTCTCGGTGGAGAGCGCCGTCGGACGGAGGGAGCTTGGAGAAGACCAGATCGAAGGTCTATGGCGGTAGCGACGCACCGGGTTGGCACTGGTGGAGCGAAGCTAGTTGGGGCGCTGGCCAGGCACGCGACTCGAAGGCGCAGAAAGTCGAACATCGGACGAAGGCGGTGGAGATAACCCACGAAGCTCGGCGGTGCTCTTATGGTGGTGGCGCCGCAGTGGATTCGGGTTGGAGTGGTCGAGATCTGGACCGCTTGAAGTCTACGGTGGACCTGGAGTCGTCAATGGCCCAGGTGAGTGGTGATATGGTAGGGTGTTTCGATTTGGTGATGGTAGTGTATGGTGGTGACTATTTGGTGGAGGTGACAGAGCTGGGTGGACACGGTGGAGGCGATGGCCGTGTGTTGGCTGGGTAATGTGGTCAAGTTGGTGGGGCTTGGGTCGGCCTGGTTGTCGTGTTGGCGGTGGTAGCAGTAGGCGGTTGCTTGGGTGATGACTGGGTCATGGCGGAGGAGAACAGTAGTGGTATGGGTGGCCAGGGAAGGCCAGGATGATGAGAGGTACTGTGGGTGGTCGATGGAGGAATGGGTGGTTAGGGGTGGTGTCGGCTAGGCTAGAATAGAAGAGGGAGGTGGTGGTGTTGCACCAATGGTGGTCAAAATTCGATGGTTGTGGCCAGTCAGAAAGACGATCGATGGGGAGAAGAGCTGGTGGTTTAAAATAGGGAGGTAGGAGGGTGGTATCGGGTGAAGATGGTGGTGGTGGCAGGAGTCATGCTGGTGGTGGCAGCAGCAAGCTCCAACGATGGCCGGAGAGATGGCAGCAATAGCTTTAGCCAGGAAGGCACTAGGTTGGGATGGGAAAATAGGGGTGGCGACTAGGAATGTGTGTGTTTTGTTGTGAAACATTGGAAAGAGTACATATTTATAGGGTAGAAAAGAAAACCCTAAAAGGCTTAATGTAAATGTAATAGAAAATAGGCCGACACACTAACTCTAATTGCTAACCACTAACATTTAGTTACTAATTATTGGATATTAATTAATGAATTAATACTAATTAATCTCTAGCTAATTACAATTTAGCTAGTAATGACTAGTTAATACTAAGTCAACTGTCGTAGCCCGCAATCCAAGTGCTATCTTGGTAGGCTAGATGTAGGACCGAACTGGTCTTAGCCTGATACGAGGGAAATCCAATAACCATCTAATTTCTTAACCTTTAAACTAAAATAATTAGTAATAAAATATTTCTTATTTATAAATCATAATTCGACAAATATTTTCCTTATATAAAAATAAATATTTATAAATTATATAGGTTTAAGGGAATGAACAGTGAGACTCCAATAAAATAAAATCTCACATAAAAGTAGTTTCATAAAACCAAATGGTTCAACAAAATACCGACAACATTATACGATCGAAAATACGTTCTCAATATTAGAATTGCACGATTTTCAAAGATTTAGAAAAAATTCAAAAGAGGTAGAATTTTAAAAAAATATTCAAAAAATCCGAGTACTCTAGCTCAGCATTGAATCCACTATCTCATAAAACACAAGCATTGAATCTGAAGCACTTGCATCTTCTTACAACATGTGCTTTTATCTGAAGAGCACTACTTCAACTTCAAGCCTTTAATCCTGTCACTCCCCGATCCCGATATATGTATTCTTTCATGAGTCCTGTACATGGTATCCTGTATTTAGCATGTGCGTAATTTTATTTATTATTTATTAATGATTGCATGTAATCTTTAAGCATGTCATTAGTGGAATGGTTAGAGCATGTTTAGAGATTAGGACTTTCTTAAGCCAACCCAACCCTTATTTATATTCTCTTCCTCACTTTCTCTCCTCATTCACTCTTTCATTCATTTCCCTCAACCACCACCATTAAGCAAGTACAACTTGCTCAAAAGTGAAGATTTGTGCATTTTTTACCCTTGATTTTTCTTTTGATATTATTTGTCTATATTGTTCTTCTCATCATCCTCTACAAGTTTAGTACTTGGTATTTTCGGTTTTGAAGGATGGATTCTTGTAGATCTAAGTTTATGTTATTTTTTGTTTTTCTTGGTTTTGATCTATTAAACTTGCTTGTTTTCAAAATCTAGTTATTACATATGGTAGAGCATTTCATTTACCCAAATTTGACCTTTGAAAAGCTAGATTTCATGTTGTTTTGACCGAGTTGTGACAGTTTGAAGTTCATGGGTTCCATGGCCATCTTTCTTAGATTTTTGGAGAAGATGAGCAGCTCGGCCGCATGGAGTCTTGCCGCATGGAGTCCTGCGGTAGTGTTGCCTTGGTCGCATGGAGTCTTGCCGCATGGAGACCTGCGACAGTGTTTCCTTGGCCGCATGGAGTCTTACTGTATGGAGTCCTGCGGCAGTGTTGCCTTGGCCGTATGAAGTCTTGCCACACGAAGTCCAGCGGCAGTGTTGCCTTGGACACATGGAATCATGCGGGCCGCATATCTTGGCCCTATGAGCTTTTGCCGCATGATGTCCTGCGGACTACATTGCTGGCCACATGGAGTCCTGCAGACTGCATGCCTTGCCGCATAACCCCTGGCCGCATGCAGTCATACGGACTGCATCCTTGGCCGCATGAACCTCGACCGCATGACCCTCGGCTGTATGCATCCATGTGTCTTGGTCCTCATTCCTGATCTGACTACCTATACGAGTGCTGGATAAACCTATGTGTGTACTATGGTATAATCTATGTGAGCACCGAGATGCTATCCTATGTGCTAAGTGTTCCTACGTGATACCTGCCAGTACATCCAAGAGTCCAGCATTTACATAGCGAATGGTCGGTAGCAATGACTTGGTATGTGTTGTGTGTTGCATTACACCAAGAAGGGGTACGTACGTATGACTCCATGAGCCAGTGCAGATCCCTTCTTGGGGTACTCGTACATTGCACGACATCTAGAGGAGTGAGCATGTGACTACGACATGTGAACTCCGAGGATAACATAGGGATTAACTAGGCAACTAACTTGGTAGATGCATTGGGTGGGAAGAATCCCGAGATCGTGCTATACTAGTCACCCCAGGTCCAGTCCTGACGTGTCGGGTTGGCCGCCACGGATATGGTTTCATTCGCCTTTAGCAGATGACTATATCCGACTTCTACGAGCTGTGTTATATGTATTAGCGCAGTAGCCCTCCGGGGGACCGGTGCATACTCAATGTGCTATATGTCTAATGGTTTGGCTAGCCCTGCTGGGATGACACGATCTGAGGATTCCTTTTAATCAGTATCATGGGGATAACTCCGCCAAATTTAGAAAGCCATAGGAATAAATGGACGCTTGAAAACGACTTGACTGTGTCTTGTGCCTTCCGTTAGTAGCCAAGGGACATGGACTGTCATGGCGCATGGTCCAACCCATGTCCTTGTTTTGTTGTTGGGTTGGTCTATCGTGCTATGACAGGCTGTGACCGAGATTACGATCGAAAGTCTTTATTGTTACTAGTATTATTATTTTATACTTGGGTTTTATCTCACTCTTTTGTGCTCCCTTGTGGTACTTGCTATTCGGGGCTGACCCCGCTGGTTTTGTTTGGCCAGATCTCGTAGCAGTGCCTGAGGATCCAAACTTCTTCCCTGACGCCAATGGTGCATACTAGGAGCATGGCTGGCGGGGGACTTGAGTGGGTTTCTTCTCCACCACTCTAGTTTTTATCACTTATGTTCTGGCGTTTAGCCACCGACACTTGTTTAGCCGGTTAATCTGGATATTTTGTCTTTTGCATAATTGTAATTAAATCAGAATACAGCTGAATACGATTATGTACCTATGACTCTCTGGGCTAGCTAACTTATAAAGCTAGATCTCCATGATCATTTTGATGAGGCGTCGGGGACGCCTTACTGCTTTATCTCATATGCTCATTAATTGATATTTTTTTGTTTTGAATGATTGAGACATAGATGTTCTGTGAGACCATATGAGACTTGATGGTAGTTTGTACCCCCTTGTCTCTTGACAGCCACGATCGTCGTATGACGTTTGCATACCTCATATGGAGTAGCTGGCCTGGTCCGTCTCCGTATTTCGGTACTGGGGCGTGATAAGGTTTTATTGGTGGCCCATGCAGGTCTGATTTTTAGACTTGAAGGGTGTTACTATTATATGAGTCTCAATCAAAACTTGTTCCCTTTGAATCTCTTACCTCGATTTCTCTTTCCTCACCTTGATTGATAACCTGAATTGCAACCTTGAATCTTCCTCGTCCTGTCATTTGATATCATGTATCTTTCCCTATAGTGGTGCTTCTTTTTCAGTAGCTGGCGAGGCCAACGTGGTGGAACGTCCAGTAGAGCATGGCTCGATGGGACAGCAGCATGAAAGAATATCTTCTCCTGACTAGATCCGAGTGGAAGTGATATCTGAGCCAGTGGAACCGTAGGTTCTATAAACTCCTGCACCCCCTGCTGTGCCAGCAGCGACGACAGTACCTAATGCTACAGCACTCCTGGAGGTCATTCGGGGATTTCTGGCCACTCAACAGCGTCAGGTGGTAGCCCATCAGCAACAGCAGACCCAGCAGCAGGAACATAATGTGCTACTGAATCAGGGGTTACAAGTAGCCCTTGAGAGAAGTGTCAGGAATGATTCGGGAGCGTTAGAGAGGTTTTGTCGACTTAACCCGAGATACTTTAACGACACAGAGGATGCCATCACAGCGGATGCTTGGCTTCAGGATATTACGGCCATATTGACCGCAGCTAAGGTCCCAGCAGAAGAGAAGGTTGACCAAGTCAGATTATTGCTTCAGAATCTCGTCCGCGACTGGTGGGCACCGGAAGAGGTTGGACTGAGGTGTCATGTTCCTTGGGATAGCTTCAGTACCAGATTCAAGGCCAAGTATTTTGGCGTGGTAGCGCGGTATGAGCTACAACAGAGGTTTATCAGTCTCAAGCAGGCTGGTAAGACGGTGGATGGATATGCAGCGGAGTTCTGCAGACTGAGTCAGTTTGCACCGACGATGGTGGCTACGGAGCCAGAGAAGGCTATGATATTTCAGCAAGGACTTCATTTGGAGATTCTACAGCTAGTAGAAGGGCATGACTATCAGACTTTTGATACCACTTTTACGGCAGCTCGGAGGCATGAACTCACCCAACAGAGGTTGGCGACAAGGCATGGGGGCCAGAAGAGGTCTCATCGCCAGAGTAGGGGTGGAGGACCAGTGCAGCGAACATCGGCACCAACACCCGGCATCCGTATTAATGAGTCAGGAGTGCCACAGAGGACGACGGTATCAGAGATAACAACACCAGCTCGGCATCAACAACCGAGGAACCAACAGCAGCGCCAGAGGGCGCCCATTGGATGTACTTACTGCGATAAAGGAGGGCACACTAGGGATGTGTGTCGTTCCTAATGAGTTATGCATGAGGTATGGCAGTCCAGACCACAGGATTGCCAATTGTCCTATGATGGAGAGGCCATGAGGGCCAGTTCAGCAGTTTTCGGCATTGCCAGCTCTGGGGGCAGCACCCAACAGAGGACCAACGTTGGCCGTAAGGCCGCTAGCCCAGCGTCTGCCGACGCAGGCTCAGATGTTTCGCCAGGCACAGAACCAGGGAGGCCACAACAACAACATGGACAAGGAAGACAGCAGTATGGATCTCAGCAAGGCCAGGGCCGGGCCTTCACCTTATCACTGGAGATGTACTAGCTTCAGGCGACGTGGTCGCAGGTAACGTTTCTGTTACCTCTTTTCCTGCAGTAGCATTATTTTATTCGGGGGATACCCACTCTTTTATATCTGTACGGTTTGTAACACGTATTGGATTGGAGTTCGAGGCATTGCTAGAGAGGATGAATATACTCACTGGTAATGGGCTCGTAGGAGTTAGCAGAGTGTGCTTAGCGTATCCGATCGTAGTGTGTAGGCGATTATTGCCCGTATCTTTGATTGAGTTTCCTATGGAAAACTTTGACGTTGTCCTAGGCATGGACTGGTTGAGAGACAGTCATGCGACAATAGATTGTCGAGGAGGTATGGTACTGTTTAATGTACCTGGCGTTGAGGAGTTCGTCTTTGATCGATCATTGGAGAATCGACCCAAGGGCATTATTGCAGAAGCATTGGCAGAGCAGGAGTAGATTCTAAGAGTGGTCAGAGAGTTTCTTGATGTGTTTCTAGATGAGCTTCCTGGTTTACCACCGGTGAGAAATATAGAGTTTTGTATTGAGTTAAATCCTAGAACGGAGCCTAAGGTCGGCAGAGTTT
Organism: Iris pallida; assembly: GCA_029216955.1. Lineage (NCBI taxonomy): Eukaryota > Viridiplantae > Streptophyta > Magnoliopsida > Asparagales > Iridaceae > Iris > Iris pallida. The sequence goes on from JANAVB010003414.1 coordinate 16,433, forward strand.
ACAGGATATCAACAGTCAGAGTTGGACAAGCTGTACCAGCATGAAGAAGAACTGAAGGCAAAGCAGTTTATCCGAGACAGTGAATCGTCCTGGGAAGCACCGGTGATTTTAGTACCCAAGAAGGATGGATCGACGCGAATGTGCATTGATTACAGGCAGTTGAATATAGTGACAGTGAAGAACAAGTATCCGTTACCAAGGATTGATGACTTGTTTGATCAATTAAGAAAGGCCTGCGTATTCTCTAAGATTGATCTTCGATCTAGGTAATATCAAGTGAGGGTCCGGGAGCAGGACATACCCAAGACATCATTTAGATCGCGATATGGACATTATGAGTTTCTGGTAATGCCATTTGGACTAACTAATGTCCCAGCAGTATTCATGGATTTGATGAATCGCATCTTTCTATCCTATTTGGATAAGTTTGTAGTTGTGTTTATAGACGACATCCTCATCTATTCCAGCAATGAAAAAGAGCATGAAAAACATCTTCAGACAGTTTTGCAGACCTTGAGAGAGCATCAACTTTATGCGAAGCTGGATAAATATGAATTTTGGTTGGATCGTATTTCGTTCCTGGGACACATTATTTCTGGAGCAGGAGTGTCAGTAGATCCGAAGAAGGTTGAGGCAGTAGAGAATTGGCTAGTTCCGAAGACGGTAGCAGAAGTTCGCAGTTTCTTGGGATTGGCAGGTTATTACAGGAGGTTCGTGGCAGACTTCGTCAGAATTTCGGCACCCTTGACGTGTTTGACGCATAAGGATGTAGAGTTTATTTGGTCAGCAGAGTGTCAGACATCATTTCAAGAATTGAAGAAGAGATTAATCTCAGCCCCAATCTTGACACATCCAGTAGGATCGAGAGAGTTTACAGTGTATTGTGACGCATCCGGGAAGGGACTTGGGTGTGTATTGATGCAGCATGGTAAGATAATAGCATATGCATCTCGACAGCTTCGAGATCATGAGAAGAACTATCCGACCCATGACCTGGAATTAGCAGCAGTAGTATTTTTGCTTAAGTTATGGAGGCACTATTTATATGGGGATCGAGTGGAGATTTACATTGATCATAAGACCTTAAAATATGTATTCACCCAGAGGGACCTGAACATGAGACAAAGAAGATGGTTGGAATTACTGACGGACTTTGATGTAAATCTTTAGTATCATCCAAGTAAGGCGAATGTGGTAGCAGATGCCTTGAGCAGGAGGGGTGGCGCATTCATTTTAACCTCACAAATGCATATTTTGGAAGATCTTCAGAAAATGGGAATTAAAGTGATCTTGCCACAAGATACAGGCGTTATGGCCGGTTTGCAGATTCAGTCTACTTTAGTAGAGAGGATCAGAACAGCCCAGCCAGAGGATCCGCGGATCCAGAAGCTTCGATCAGAATGTGAATCAGGTCTCAGAAAGGAGTTAGTAATCCATGAGGATGGTACGCTTAGGTTCGGAAACTGTCTTTGTGTACCAGGTGGAGACCTTCGACAGGAAGTTATATCAGAGGCTCATAGTTCTCCTTATTCCATCCATCCCGGAGACACAAAGATGTACCAAGATATAAAGCAAAACTTTTGGTAGAATGGCATAAACAGGGAGATAGTGAGGTATATTTCTAAATGTTTGGTATGTCAGCAAGTGAAGGCAGAGCAACAGAGACTAGCAGGATTGTTACAGCCATTTCCTATTTCGGAGTAAAAATGGGAGCGCATCACAATGGACTTTGTGACCGGTTTACCTAGATCTTCGACCGGTCGAAATGCTGTTTGGGTAATCGTGGATCTGCTCATGAAGGTTTCTCATTTCCTTCCTTTCAGAGTAGGGCAGTCTACTGAGCAGTTGGCAGAAATGTATATAAAGCAGATTGTGAGACAGCATGGTGTTCCAGTCAGCATAGTATCAGATCGGGACACACGGTTCAACTCTCACTTTTGGCAGAGTTTGCATCAAAGTTTGGGTACCAAGTTGAGGTTCACTACAGCCTATCATCCGCAAACGGACGGACAGTCAGAGAGAACCATTCAGACCTTGGAAGATATGTTACGAGCTTATACTTTAGACTTCGACGGAACTTGGGAAGATCATCTTCATTTAGTAGAGTTCTCTTACAATAATAGTTATCAGGCAAGTATACAGATGGCACCGTTTGAAGCATTATATAGAAGAAACTGCAGGTCCCCTCTGGCATGGGACGATGTGGGAGAACAAAAATTATTGGGACCAGAGATGATCATGCAGATCGTGGAAACAGTCAAGATGACAAGAGAGCGGCTTCGAATTGTGCATGACAAACATCGACACTGGACAGATCAGCATCGCAGGCCTCTAGAGTTTGGTGTTGGTGACCAAGTGTTTCTACGGATTTCTCCTACTCGGGTATCATCAGATTTGGAACCTGCGGAAAGCTTAGTCCGAGATACGTTGATCTGTTTCATATTCTCGCTCGGGTAGACGATGTTGCTTATCATCTTGCCCTTCCGCCTTCGCTACTTGATGTACATGATGTGTTTCATATATCTCAATTGTGTAGGTATGTCCCGGATCTGAGTCACATCCTCGATCATTCTGAGCTGGTCGTCGGTACTGACCTGACTTACGAGGAACAACTCGTATTTATTTTGGATCAGCGAGAGAAGGTGCCCAAGAACCGGACTATTAATCTTGTCCGTGTCGCTTGGGGCCATCACTCACCGGGGGAGTTGACATGGAAGCGCGAGGACGAGATTAGATCTCGATATCCGCACTTGTTCGACTCGAAAGGTATATTTATCCTTATGCCTTTGTAATATGTTTTCCTGTTTTTATTACACCCGCTAGGGTGGATGATTGTTTTCTAATGCCTGCTAGAATTGACGAAATTGTATGTGTAGTTAGTCTTGTAATTAGTATCTTGCTTGCCTTGATTTCTCTATCTCATCTTGGCAAAAATTCTGAGGACAAAATTTTTCTAAGGAGGGTAGAGATGTCACTCCCCGATACTGATATACGTATTCTTTCATGAGTCCCGTACATGGTATCATGTATTTAGCATGTGCGTAATTCTATTTATTATTTATTAATGGTTGCATGTAGCCCTTAAGCATGTCATTAGTGGAATTGTTAGAACATGTTTAGAGATTATAATTTCTTAAGCCAACCCAACCCCTATTTATATTCTCTTTCTCACTCTCTCCTCATTCACTCTCTCCTCATTCACTCTTTCATTCATTTCCCTCAACCAGCACCATTAGACAAGTACAACTTGCTAAAAAGTAGAGATTTGTGCATTTTTCAACCTTGATTTTCTTTTGATATTATTTGTCTATATTGTTCTTCTCATCATCCTCTACAAGTTTAGTACTTGGTATTTTTGGTTTTGAAGGATGGATTCTTGTAGATCTAAGTTTATGTCATTTTTGATTTTTTTTGTTTTGATCTATTAAACTTGCTTGTTTTCAAAATCTAGTTAGTCCATATGGTAGAGCATTTCTTTTACCCAAATTTGACTTTCGAAAAGTTAGATTTCATGTTGTTTTGACCGAGTTGTGACAGTTTGAAGTTCATGGGTTCCATGGCCATCTTTCTCGAATTTTTGGAGAAGATGAGCAGCTCGGCCGCATGGAGTCTTGCCGCATGGAGTCATGCGGCAGTGTTGCCTTGGCCGCATGGAGTCTTGTCGCTTGGAGACCTGCGGCAGTGTTGCCTTGGCCGCATGGAGTCCTGCGGCAGTGTTGCCTTGGCCGCATGAAGTATTGCCGCATGGTGTCCTGCGGCAGTATTGCCTTGGCCGCATGAAGTCTTGCCACAAGGAGTCCTGCGGCAGTGTTGCCTTGGCCGTATGAAGTCTTGTCGTACGAAGTCCTGCGGCAGTGTTGCCTTGGCCGCATGATATCATGCGGGCCGTATATCTTGGCCCCATGAGCTTTAGCCGCATGAAGTCCGGCGGACTTCATTGCTGGCCGCATGGAGTCTTGCTGCATGGAGTCCTGCAGACTGCATGACTTGCCGCATGACCCCCTGGTCGCATGCAGTCATGCGGACTGCATCCTTGGCCGCATGACCCTCGGTCGCATGTATCCTTGTGTCTTGGTCCTCATTCCTGATCTGACTACCTATGCGAGTGCTGGATAAACCTATGAGTGTACTATGGTACAATCTATGTGAGCACCGAGGTGTTATCCTATGTGCTAAGTGTTCCTACGTGATACCTGCCAGTACATCCAAGAGTCCAGCATTTACATAGCGAATGGTCGGTAGCAATGACGTGGTATGTGTTGTGTGTTTCATTACACCAAGAAGGGGTACATACATATGACTCCATGAGCCAGTGCAGACCCCTTCTTGGGGTACTCGTACATTGCACGACATCTAGGGGAGTGAGCATGTGACCATGACATATGAACTTCGAGGATAACCTAGGGATTAACTAGGCATCTCACTTGGTAGATGCATTGGGTGGGAAGAATCCCGAGATCGTGCCATACTAGTCACCCCAGGTCCAGTCCTGACGTGTCGGGTTGGCCGCCATGGATATGGTTTTATTCGCCTTTAGCAGATGACTATATCCGACTTCTATGAGCTATGTGTTATATGTATTAGCGCGGTAACCCTCCGGGGGACCGGTACATTCTCAATGTGCTATATGTCTAATGGTTTGGCTAGTCCTGCTGGTTGACACGATCTGAGGATTTCTTTTAATCAGTATCGCGGGGATAACTCTGCCAAATTTAGAAAGCCGTAGGAATGGATGGACGCTTGCAAAACGACTTGACTGTGCCTTGTACCTTCCGTTAGTAGCCGAGGAATTTGGACTGTCATAGTGCGTAGTCCAACCTATGTCCTTGTTTGGTTGTTGGGTTGGTCTATCGTGCTATGACAGGCTGTGGACCGAGGTTACGATCGAAAGTCTTTATTGTTACTAGTATTATTATTTTATACTTGGATTTTATCTCACTCTTTTGTGCTCCCTTGTGGTACTTGCTATTCGAGGCTGACCCCGTTCATTTTGTTTGGCTAGATCTCATAGCAGCACCCGAGGATCCAAACTTCTTCCCTAACGCCACTGGTGTATACTAGGAGCATGGCTGGCGGGAGACTTGGGTGGATTTCTTCTCCACCACTCTAGTTTTCATCACTTATGTTCTGGCATTTAGCCACCGGCACTGTTTAGTCGATTATCAGACTGCAGCTGAATACACTTATGTACCTATGACTGTCTAGGCCAGCTAACTTATAAAGCTAGATCCCCATGATCATTTTGATGAAGCGTCGGGGACGCCTTACTGCTTTATCTCATATGCTCATTAATTGATGTTTTCTTATTTTGAATGGCTGAGACATAGATGCTCTGTGAGACCATAGGAGACTTGATTGTAGTTTGCACCCCTTGTCTCTTGACAGCCACGATCGTCGTATGGCATTTGCATACATGATATGGAGTAGCTGGCTGGTCTATCTCCGTATTCCGGTACTGGGGCATGACAAATCCGAAGGACTTGTCGACTGTCACGACCCGCACCCGCTTTTCGGATGCGAGCTCGTGAGTAAGCCAGCTACGCATCAAGCGGACTCCAGCCCGACTCGAATACGTAAACGCTGTCAAGAGCATGGTAAACTGACAAATCATGGCAAAACAAATCTATATCTCAAATCCACAATAAATGTACGAAACTTGAATGAACACCATGGGTCGTGGTCTGCAGTCCACTAGCATATATGTTCGATAAGACTCAAAGAATATAACAAGAGTCTCTAAACTGAATCAATAAGCAGGATATCTCATAATAAGGAATGTAAACCACGAAAGGATAACAATGTAATATCACTGACAATACCTGAATCATGCATAACAATCATCTACCATCCCGCTCTGCTAACTAACTCCATGCAATCGCTAAACCTTAAAAGATCATAAAGTTCTCAGGGGACATAGCAAGATACATAAAATATGCCTATCTAGCAGCTTAATCATACATGATAATATAAATGGGATATAAACAAGGAACGATATTTAACATGGCACGAGACTACGACCAAACTGATAACAAGTGACTAACGATAAGTGGCTACTGAAAGGTGACTATGAACTGGAATACAAGAACAACTACACGTAACTGAACTGCTGGATGAACAAGTGAACACGAGATCAATGGAATACCAAACCCTCATCCCGAGTGGACTCGCAGGTTTGAACTAATCACTAACCCTCGTCCCGAGTGTGGACTCTCTAGTTAGTTCAAGGCAAGGCACCCTCGTCCCGAGTGTGGACTCTCTGGTGCAAATAAACAAGTCAACATCCTCGTCTCGAGTGTGGACTCACGGATGTAAATAGATCAAGACAATCACCCTCGTCCCGAATGTGGACTCTCTGGTGCAAACGGTCAACCCTCGTCCCGAGTGGACTCACTGGTTGAGGAAACGATAACAAGGATTTAGCAGTTCAACTACACGTACTTGTTCCAAGACACGACTAGTTAGGGTACAGGTGAGACGACACTATATGACCCAGTCAAGATACACGGAAGAACAGATCCGGTATGAACTACAATCTACTACGAACAAGGACTATATCTATACTAGCATGCATGATATACAAATTTCATGTAAATAATCAACTAGTAAAACTAGATAATAATAAGAATATGCATGTAAATAAACTGTAGAGGGAGGCAAGGTATCTTGCCTGTGGTAGCACGGAGATCCAATAATATACCGTCAACTGGTATGCCATAAAGTCCAAATCTCACTACTGTCTCCGAAAGCAGTACGGGGTTGCTGCTGCTACTGGTGTTGCGGCTGCTGTCTTCTCGGGTGCGCGCGGCGGCCGTCCGGCGGCCGTGGGGTGGTCGTCGGGGCTGGGGAGTTCGTCCAGGGTTGGGGCTTCGCTCGGGGTCGTCGGGGATCCAGGGGATTTAGGGTTTGCCCGAACTTCTCTCCCTCTCTCTCGCTTATATATACATGGGCGGCTGTTGCTGCGATGGGGGGTTAGGCTCGGTCTGGGGTTAGCTTGGCTGGGCTTTACTAGGCATGGGTTGGCCGGGCTTTACTAGGCAGGGGTGGCTGGGCCTATTCCATTTAATAGGAATAATGATAGTAATAATAATAATAATAATAATAATAATCTTATTCTTATATAAATTAAATCCCTATAATATTTTTTTTTTTTTTTTAAATCCCTATAATATTAAATCCCTATGATATTAAATCCCTATAATATATATATATATATATATATATTATATATATATATATATTATATATATATCTATATATATATATATATATATTGTAATGCCCAGTCCCAAAATACGTAGGACTAGGAACGTAGACATGCCAACTGTATTCATATGAAGTATACTCCATATATGGAAGCCTCGTATAAATACATAAGCTGTAAAATGCAGTAGAACCATAACTAATCTCATCTACACAAATAAAGGAATAAAAGATATCTATAAAGATAATGATTTGTCTTGATACAATATGTTGGGCGGAGACAAATCCACTACCAACAAGTAAGGAAGAATACATAAAGAATGAAATAAATTTGACGAGAGAGCGAAGACGATCCAAGTGCAATCATCCTCGAAGAAATGGAGTCAATCACGGCTAGAACTAGAGCACCTGCGAAAGACAATAGCACACCTGGAGAGATAACCAGGTCCTCAGAGGGACGTAACAAGACACATAATATCATGCCATAAATAAGTCAATTGAATTCATAACATGGTCCAATACACACCTATTGAACGAGCGTACCATCCTCCCAACCAAACAAGGACAGGAGATGGTAAACTAATTCACGGTAACGTATCTTTCCATGCTAAGAATCCAATATGGTATCCGGACCCCAACAAGGTTCAATACCTTCTCATCGAAGTAGTAAGTCACACCTACAACCAAACAAGGATAAGATGTGACAAACTAATCCGTGACAAGTTATTGTTCCAAGCTACGGTCAGATACAAGTACCCAAACCAAAGGTACTCGTACCTAACGGATAAAGGTGCCTAACCGTTCTAAGTGAAATGTAGTTAAGAACAATCCTTCCTACGCATGGGCCCTGGCTGAATAGGATCGGCATAGTCCCCCCTTGGGCACCAGAGGCCCTATCAGTAAGAGCATAACGTTCCGCAGAACGTAGTGGCCGTCAGTAATCATGGGTCATCAGTCCCGTATCTCCAGCGGAGAGTCCGGGTCACAAGGGAAGTGCATCGAAGCCCATACGCTAAGGAATTGTCCTCCCCGCCCAATGCCTACTGTGTTGTATCCACAACACAAAACCACTATAACACCGCTAAGTCAAACTAGTATGCTAACTCTATTAGCGGTTATTCCTATCGCACGGCTTGTACGTACTGGTGGCCAGCCAATCATGCACTTCCGTGTTCTACATGCGACACACAACTTCGTGGTATAACGTGTCAAGGCCATGAATGCAACATACAAAGGTGGTCCCTTAAATCTAGGTTTAATGTGTAAGAAAAATAATACATAGCAGGCAATATAAATGAACAGTAAGTTCTAACAGGTTAAGCCATGTATCACAGTTATTTTGTATAAGGAAAATAATACTAATGCATGAAATATGAGCTAAAAAATAAACAGCAAATGGCAAGGTGTCTTGCTGGTAGGATGCCTGGTGTGCTGCGATGATCAAGGCGGCATGAACTGCGACTTCGGTACAACAACTATGCAAGGTGACCTCGGCTGATGGCACGGACAGTTCATTGGGTCCAGAAGGATCAAATTAGTTAGGATGACATGCGGTAGTCTCGAAATTGGCGAAGGAATAGAAATAACGGGATTGGTCATGGAAAGGAGAAAATCAAGAAAAATGGATAATGAATATTTATGATTTTTAGAAAACTATTTATAATAATATACTTGAGAAACGAAAAAGAAAAACTAAAAATAAATTTTTACGTTATATGAAAATAATTTGGAAACTACATTTTTATTAGAAAAATACTATTTATTAACTCTTGAAGTAACTTATATAAAAGTTAGTTTTAAATAAAAAATCTATTATCATTTTAAGCCCAATACTATTTACCCAAAATAAAACTTGAAAATATATTTCTAAAACTATGTATTATGCACTTCAAAGAAACCCTAATACTAACATAAATATAAAATAACCCAAAATTATTTATATATAATAGGCTAAGCCCGGTTTTATTTAGAAACATAGCCCAAAATAATAATACGTATAATCTGAATATTATACTATAGTTTACATATGTATATATGGGCTCCCCAAGATGATAATAATAATAGTAATGACAAAATATAAAATAAAACAACACAGAATGAATAATGATAATAATAATAACTGTTAAAAAAAAAGAAACAATTAAAAAAACAAAACCAAAAATACTAACTGTTTACAAAAGAAAGAAAGAGACAATTAATAAATAAAATAAAAAATAAAATAAAAAATAAACAAAAAATAAACTGCAGCAGTCAACTGGCTGCTGCTCTCTTCAAAAAATAAAAAGAAATAGAAAGGATGAGACGAAGAGAGAGAGAAGAGGGGAGTGGGAGCGGGAGAGATCGAGAGAGAGATGAGAGAGTGGAAGAGAGGGAGAGAAGAACGGGGTGCGGAGTAGGCGGTCGGAGGGGTTTCGCGGCAGCTGGACATCGGAGTCGGCTTGCGGCGACGGAGCTTGGGAGCGGGGCGACGCAACTCGTGGAGAGAGCGCGGGCTGCGGCGATGCCGAGCGCTGCTCCGGTGGGTGCGGGGTTCTCAGTGGGCGGCCGACGAGTGGGAGCTAGGGCGATCGACGTGGAGGCTAGGGTTTGCCGGCTCGCGCGGTAGGTACTGCGCCGGAGGAGGCGGAGGGTCGTGCCGGAGGCGGCTGATGCATAGCGGCCGAAGGGAAGGTCTAGAGATGGGTACGGCGGTGAACGGGCTTGCTCCCGGCGGCAAGGGGAAGCGGCCGAGCGGAGAGGGTTTGGGCGGCGCCGACGGTCTGCGAGTGGGGCGGTGCTGCGGACTGCTCGACGCAGCTAGGGGCAGTTTTGGCCGGCGCTCGGCTGGCGGAGGTAGCGGCACATGTGCGGAGGCGCTCAAGGCTGACGGCCGGAGACGGAGCGACATCGAGGCGGTCTGGCAGAGGTAAACCTAGAGTTAGGGTTTGAACGTCTCCTGATTTGGGTTTCTTTAATTTGGTATTGGTTTGGGGGGGCGGCCGGTCGCGGTGGCGATCGGTCGCAGGTGGCGGTGGTGACGCGAATTTTTTTGGGCCGGCGGTGGTGGTTTGCGGCCAGGATGGTGGCCGCGGTGGTGCGGGATGGAGATGGGGTGCGTCGTGGTGGAGACGATGATGACCTGGAAAAGGGGGCTATGGTTCTCTGTGGGTGATTGGGAGGTGATCAGGTGGCCGAATTTGTGGAGTCAGGACGGCTATGGCAGTTGCGGGTTGCCTCGGTTGAACCGGCAAGGATGTGGCAGACAGGACACTATGACATCGGAAAAATTAGAGCTAGGGTTAGGGTTTTGGGTGTGTCGGGTTGGATGGTGTCCTGCATGACACAAAAAGGGATTATGATTGTGTCTGATGTGTCGGACAAGACGAGGGTGGATGTAATTGTAAAAATAGAATAAGATTATGGATGGTGGAACACGGACACGATGCACGCACGTTGGTTGTGGAATTTTGTGGAGGAATATTGTGGAGAAATATTGGAGGAGTACCTGCCTATTTATAGGATGTGAGAATCCCCAATTGGATAGGATTAGGAGAAGATTTAAACCCAAATTAGATAATTCATGTATTAATTAAAATCAATCAAATCCAATCCAAATTTAAATCCAATTAAATCTAATTAAATTCTTTTAGTTTAAAAAACAAATCAATTTCAAATATAGATATAGTTTACTATTTAAATGTATCCATGGAATCAAATCGAAATTTAAATTGTCACAAATATTTCGAAAATATGTTTTCCAAAAATACTAATAATAATAATTTTGAAATTATACTATTTATTTAAAAATAAGGTAATAATATATGATAATGTATGCACAAATAAATTTACATAATATATTTTTTAGTATACAATAAAATATTATTTATTAGTAGTTGAAGGCCCTTTTTAAAATGAAAAGAACAAACTTAGCAATTCTTGTATGATAGCAAAGTATTTATATATAAATTATTTTGAACTATAAAAATTAAATTTTAAATATTTTTCTAAAAATATGTACGTTCGTCCATATTCGTACTCGACGAGCAATTACGAAATACGTCGTTGCGCACGACATACAATACGACTACGCGACGTACAATACAAAAATTTAAATCAGTACCAAAATCGATAAAAATATAGTAGAAATTTAGAGGTTTTACATCCTACCCAACTTAAAAGAATTTCGTCCTCGAAATTAAGAATTCGTAGGGGGGTGAGAAGACACAAGGGGTATCGATGGGAAAGTTTCAACAAAATCACGTCGTAAGAAATTGCGGCCTAGATCATAGAAAAATCATACGATATGGTCGTAACGATAGGATGGGCTAGAGGAGTTCTAGTATAACGCTTTCGCCCTCCTAAATAGGTGAAGGCGAAAGCAATATAGAGTTCGAAGGAGGCGTTATCGAATAGAATACGTGATTCAAGACGATCGAATAATTTTAAAAGAATTGTCAAGGCAGTCGTGGATGGGATTGTAAGGGCCAAGTTTAATTATGTCCCCATCCACGTAGAGTATAGACAAAAGCGAACCAAAGTGCACTTGGTTGATCAGACCATTATGCACCGGTTCTGATTAGACAATAGGCTAGTGAGTGGCCACTATAGCATATGTCTTAATCAAGCTCGATAAGGATTAGCTTGCAAATACTAGGCTATATTAGCATTATTTGTTTAGATAGTAAACATAGGCACGAGGGTAGATGAAATAAGAACTAATATGATAGTCTAAGTGTCATAAGGACTAAGTTTGTTTATTCCTATTCCTTCCTACGGTTTTATTGATCAAGGCTTGGTTGACCTAATGGGTTGAATTCCTCTAGTCTCTATGGTCTAGATAATACTATTCGTATTTCCTAATGGTCAAGGGCATGTTAGGTCGTGGGGATTCTACCCAACTTAAAGAATTAAGATAAGGGTGTTTGGGGAATCTAACTAGTAGGTCAATCTCTAGCAAGCACGAAGGGAAGATAAAAATTTTGATAGAAGGAATCAAGCAAGATGCAATGATGAGTCGAACGGTAATTCGAATAGGAAATCGAGGGAAGAGGTCAAGCATGTGGATGAGATCCTAGACTTCTAATCCTATCGCAGGCTTGCTTGGTACGGTAAAGTAACCAAACAATTTATCTTGACTTGCATGGGCCACCACACACACACACACACACACAATATATATATATATTTTTTCACACACACACACACACACATAT
>JANAVB010003415.1:0-27782 GCA_029216955.1 Iris pallida
TATATATCTATATAATATATATATATATATATATATTTGGACACACACACACATACAAACATAAATATGTATGACACACAAACACAAGGACACAAACACTAATCCTAGTCCTCCTAGGAGCTCCCATAGGCCTCTAACCTTGACACAAAGGGACACAACCATGTGTGATTCCTAGGGGTTCCAAAATCAATAAAATCATAGGAATTGATTTAAAGATAGATAATCACCTATTAGGTGTAAATCCTAATAAAACTCTCTCCGATACAAAGATTCTTGAAGAATGGACACTTCCACCTTGCACTTCTCTTCCAAACTTAGGTAGCTCCCTCCCTTGATGATATAGAGAGGTTCTATGGAAGAGATTTGGAGAAAAATGGAAGATTGAGAGATCAAATCTCAATTTCTAGGTTTAGGCTTTGTGGGAAACTCAAATTTAGGAAGAACTTGAGTGGGGAAGAAGTAAATGAAGTGGGGATGGACCTCCATAGGTGGCGACCATGTAGGGGGGCTTGGGGCATTTGGCAAATGTCTAAAATGCCCTCCAAGCCTCCTTAGGTCAAAATTGACTTAAACAATTTTTCGGGATCGAAAAAAAACCAAGTTAAAATCTACAAATTGATCGATTAAGTCACGGGGAAGTTGTCTAAAGGTACCAGACTAATTTGTGGATTTATGGGTCTTGTCTAACTTAAAATTAGGTCCGATCAGAGTCTAAGCTACCCCGGGTCTCGATACAAGTCGGAATGAGCTAAAATTTGAACCCGACTCCAAAAATCCCCAAATAATAATATAAATAAATAAAAATTTCTAATATTCCCAAAAATGCAAAATGATCATTTTACCCTATTTGTGAAAAGTGGGAGTGACATAAAGTAGCTCGCGTAGATAGTAGCTCGCGTAGATATTAGCTCGCGTAGAGAGTAACTCGCGTAAAGTTCTCAACTTCTTGACTTAGTACATAAAGCACTTTTGTCACTTCCCGATCCTGGAATAATTTTAATACATAAACCGATAAATTGTATTTACTTTGTATTTATACGATATTTATATGCTGTATTTCTTCATGCATTTTCCAAAAATATTCGACAAAATATTATTTCTAATTTACTTTCTGTATTTGGGCCTACAGTTTTGGCTCATTTGGGTAACCTATTCTTGGTTCACCAATGGTTCATCATGAACCCTATGGTTCATGAACCCATGGGTTCAAGATTCTATATAATAACCCATCTCTCTCTCTCCTCTCATTTATTTCCTCTTATTTACTTTCTCCACCAACCAAGGCAAGTACCAACTGCTCAAGAGATGGATCCATAAATGATGTTGACGTTTTCTTACAAAATTATTTGCCAAAATATGTTCTTCTCCTCATTCATATATAGTTTAGAACTTAAAGTTTTTCATTTTGAAGCTTAATTTTGTAGATCTAGGTTTTAACCATTTTCGGATCTTCTTGGTTTTGATCTAGAAACTTTTATTTTTAAGTTTTGATGGTTCCATGTTGTAGAGAATTTATTCTACCCAATTTGACCTTTGAAAAGTTGGATTTGGACTTATTTTGACCAAGTTATGGACTTTTGAAGCTTTGGGTTCAAACTATGGAGTTCTTGCAGATTTGGAGAAGACAGTAAGCATGTGCACGAGCTTTTTAGCTTGCGCCACTGAGCTGCGTGTGCTCTTTAGCACAGCACAGTCCGATCCATACGCTGCCTTTTGGGAGCGTATGTCTTGCATACGCTCACTTGGGTGATAAGGAGTCGTATGGAGTCCATACGCTGCCTTTTGGGAGCGTATGTCTTGCATATGCTCACTTGGGTGTCAAGAGTCGTATGGAGTCCATACGCTGCCTTTTGGGAGCGTATGTCTTGTATACGCTCACTTGGGTGACAAGGAGTCGTATGGAGTCCATACGGCCTTTTGGGAGCGTATGTCTTGCATACGCTCACTTGGGTGACAAGGAGTCGTATGGACCTCATACGCTGACCTGAGCGTAGACTGACCTGAGCGTAGGCTGACCTAAGCGTACGCTGACCTGAGCGTAGGCTAACCTGAGCGTACGCTGACCTGAGCGTAGGCTGACCTGAGCGTAGGCTAACTGAGCGTAGCCTGACTTGAGCGCGCTCTGACCTGGACTCCCCTATACCTTATATTTTTATATGATTATTATATGTATATATATATGTAAATGTTTGTGTATGCTATATATCCTTACGCCTTTTGTCCTGAGCATGATATGAGCACTAATGTGACCCCGGTGAACAAAGTGTTCCTACCTGATACTTGTACCTGAATGTCCCAGTTCTCGTTCATGCTCGACAAATGACTCGTAACTCCACGTGGCATATTTGCAATGATGCATTACACCAAGGAGGGTAGAACATGTTGACATACTGATTGACATGGATCCTCTTTTGGGGTACTCGTACTTGAGTACGACATTTAGGAGGATAATCATGCAGGCCACAACATGTGAGTCCAAGATTTCACCTAGGGTTAAACTAGGCAACTAAATATACTAGATACATGGGGAGGGCAGAATCCCGAGATCGTGTTACACCAGCCGCCTTGAGATATTGTCTTGACGTGCCGGCTGGTCTCCACGGATACTGTGTCATCCGCAACGAGTGGATGACTGTATCCGATTAATTCCTGCTATATGTTATATGTCTTGGCAAGGTGGCCTTATGAGGGACCTGTGCTCAATGACACCTGTCTACGCGAACCCCTGGGTTGGCTAGCCTTGCTGGAAAGATACGATCTGAGGATTTTGAAATAACATGATGCGAGGATAACCTCGTCCTACTAGAAACTCGTAGACTTGATTGGCCGCAAAAATGACTTGCGTGTATCTTATTACCTTCCGTAAATAACTGAGGGAAGCGGACTGTCATGGTACGTGATCCAACCCATATTGTTTGATTGTTGGGTTGGTTATCGTACTATGACAGGCTGTGGACCGAAGTTATGAACGGAAGACTTATTCTGGTAGTGAAGTGCTACTCCTGTGAATGACTGAGGAACATGGTCTATCATGGTACATGATTCAACCCATGTTCTTGTTTGATTGTTGGGTTGGTTATTGTGCTGCGATAGGCTATCGACCGAAGTCACGATCAGAAGATTTTATTGTTTATACCTTTTTACTTATGTGAAAGTTATAGAGTACGACACGTTCCGACTCCATGCGGCACCTTTTGTCCTTGTTTAGTGTTGTATGGGTGCCACATGGGTCGAGGATGTTGTGCTACCCTAATAGTAGCATGAGCATTATTATTATCAATCATTCTATTATCGGAGTTTTTAATCTTAACTCTTGTGCCCTTTGGCGGTACTTGCTATTCGGGGCTGACCCTGCTGGTTTGTTTGGCCAGATCTCGAAGCAGAGCCAGAGGACACGATCTTCCTCCCTGACATCCATGTTGCATACTAGGAGCATGGCGGTTCGGGGACTCGAGTGGGTCTTCTCCACCACTCCTGCTTATATTTTTGTGCGGCATTTAGCCACCGACACCTGTTAGCCGGATTACTTGATATTTTGTGTCAGTACATAATTGTAATTAAACAGACTGCAGCTGTGTATAATTTTGTACTCCTGACTTTTGAGATAGCTAAATTATAAAGCTAGTCTCTCATGATCATTTTGATGAAGCGTCAGGGACGCCTTACTGCTTTATCTTTAATGTTCATTTAATTGCTGATGTAACTTGATTGATTGAGACATAGAACTCTGTGGGACCATAGGAGACTTGATTGTAGCATGTACCCCCTAGACTCTCGACAGCCACGATCGTCGTATGACGTTACGTACCTCATATGGAGTAGCTGGCCTAGTCCGTCTCCGTATTTCGGTACTGGGGCGTGACAACTTTTTACGCTCCTACAAACATAACATAGTGATCGTGCACATCTCCATCCATTCTTCCTAGCCTGAATGGTTAGAACTTTATATAAGAAATCATACAATTCACGCAACCAGCCTACCATACTTAGACATGCATATGGGTGCGAGGCCCTACGCCTGCACCTAACTCTAATCTCAACCCACCAGCCCTATTTATATGAAGGTCACGGTGTTTCGTACCGTAATGGACTTGGCATCCTTATGTGTAAGCCTATGATCGCTTCGATACGGGTTGCTAGCCCAATATTCAAAAGAACCCAAACTTACTGATATCATAGCTTATCACAATACTGGACGGTCGCAACTCGTCCGAATGATGTGCACCATAAAACCATACATAATTTTCTCCTAGGCCGAACGGTTCCGGTGCCCCGGTCGTAACCATCCGAGGGAAGCCGCACCCGTGTACGGGCCATCCGAGTCCATTGACCATAAAATACGCGCCATAGCATACAAGTCATATCATTCCAACAAGTCATAAGTTCTATAAACGTAATCCCTTCCATAAACATAGTCATGTTCCATAAACATATTCACGTTCCATAACATATTCACGTTCTCTATCTCAAGTTCCATTGGCATTATGCCCCAACACATCCGTATTGATGCACGACGCCCAATGGCTTAGACTTCTCGTACTTATATTCAAGTGTTCCATTCATAAGTTATTCACATAGCCTAGTTCCGTAGTTACTTCATCATTTCCTAGCTTCCGTGCACGAGGGCACGCTTAATGCCATAATCAATGTTCTAGGCCTATTATTTAATGTTCTTGGAGTCGTGCACGTGATGCACATCTCGATTTTGCCTTTCAATGTTCTACCATCACTGCCCTTCTGCGACCCGTACACTTGATGCACATCGCTTCAATTGTTCAACGTTCAATATTCTATCTTAATGTTCGACATATAAAGACCTTTAACCGTTCGAGCCACGCTCGCTAACTTGACAGCAACTTATGCATACAAGGATATTTTATTAGACGTGAAGAAATAGGAAGAGAGAGTCAAGAACCCGCCCACCTTAAGCCGATATGCCTTATCGTCTCGCCGAGCTGGTGCGGCCGATTCCATAACTTGGTTGTACGGCTAATTCTTTTGACTTAGCCATTCTGTTGAACTATTCGACTGATTTGGCCTACCGTATCCATGCCACAATCCGTTGCCAAGCGACGATTTGGTTTTACGGATATCATTTTGACCCTTTACAATCTAGCGTAAAAGCATAGCCTGCACACCAGATTAACCAAAGTCAATACATTGCTCAAACCAAACTTATGCTTTGCATCGATTCGCATCGATACTTCATCGGGTCAACGCAACTCTTCGAGTCAACGACTCATCATAATGCACCGTACGGAGCGTGGCATTACAGTGACCATGCCTTATTTGGGATTTGGTTATTTTCGTTTGCGAGGGTCTCTGTAGTAGAGCCTTGGAGTTGTTTCATGTTCACTCATTGGTATCACGACACGGTGCTATGAGTGATTGCCGGTTTGGCTAGGCCTGGTATTATAGGATATCCTCAACTGCATATATGCACTTAGATGGCTATGGTAGTTACTTTTCATATTACATATTCTCTTTACTGTTACTTTGCATGTATATTATGTACCTTGTTATATCCCCTAAGGACCTGGTGATATCTCCCAGGTAGTCACTTCTGCAGAGAAAGTTCGCTGATTCTGGTGTGTTGTTGTGTTCGACTCAGGTATATATTGGTTGATATCTCATTATATTCCTCCAGTATTATAGTTATTTTTTTGTCATTTTATTCTGCTAATGGCCTATTTTTTCCAGCTTTATTCTTTGTTACAAGCTAGTTCAGACAATTGTAATAGAGTTCGGTACTTATTATATATTGTCTATTCTTGTTTGTCTGTGGGATCCAGTGTATTAATATCTGACCAACATTAGTACAATTGGTCTTACGAAGGATTTATTCTCTATGGATTGAGATATAGATTTATCATAATGATATAGAGATATAACTACCTAACTTAGACAACATATACGTATTCAAGCTGGGCTGAAGTCCACTTGATACGTAGTTAGCATGTTTACGTATCCCGGTCCAACGTATTTTCAGATTGGAACGTTACAACACTACATACCAGACACTTGCGTTAACATTATAACAATTATAATATGTAAACGTTTGTCCATATGATTATTATTCAAAAAAAGAAGAAGACAAAAATGTAGTTAATACAAAGGTGATGCTTTTAATATATAACTCTAACAAATACAAGGAATAAGGAGGTAGCTTTTTAAGAGAGGGATATAAATGAGATTTACGGCTACTTTGAATAGAACATTTCGAAAAATCTTTTTTACTGTTTTCATTCTCCATAAGTCTGTAATCAATATTTTTACATCAAGTAGTTGTGGTGATCCGATTTGGATCAGTGAGAAGTCTGTATCTCTTTATTTTAATAGTGGAGATTTTCAGAAATTGACTCCGATTGTTTCTTGTGATTTTTTTAATCTCGATTTTCCACGTAAATTTTTTACGTGTTTATGGTTTGGTTCTTTGTGATTTTGGTGACTTGGGTTTGCATTTTTGCTCTGTTATCTGGTAGCTTCTAGGTTTGGGACAATAGTTTTTACGTTTCGTTCCCAACATAGTGGTGTCAGAGCCATGTTGGTTCATTCTGTTGACACCAACAGAGTGGTATCAGAGCCATTGGTTTTGTTGATATCCAAAGAGTGTTATCAGAGCTTTTTGTTTCAAAGGGTGCCATAGTTGACAATCGAGCCAACGAGAAGCGATGGACGCAAAGCCAATGTACATGGTAAACCTAAACGGTTTCAAGAACCACCATTGGCGAAGCACGATAAAAGAGGGTCACATCAAGCTAAATTGTTTTTCTTGCAATAGAGAGAATAAGGACGACAAGAGAAAGCAGAGTGAGAAAACAACAACGATTACCTCAACGCATGGAGGTGATGTGATCATTTTGGGTGATAAGGTAGTCATGACTTTCCTATGTGATGACAATTCTTGGCTGGTGGACTCGAGGGTTTCAGTGCACACATCTCACAACAGGATACTGTTTGCCACCTATACAATATGGACTATGGAGTGTCGAAGATGGGCAACAAAGACGTTTCATGAGCTGCTGCTATTGGAGGTGTGCATTTTGTAATGCCCCGCTTCCCGCGAGGCATTTGGGTTAGCTTGTTGGATGATATCAGAATGTTAGACCGTGACTTTATGTTAGAAATCAAAAGAATGTGACTAATGTAGTCTCTTAGCTAGCCGGATGAAATGAGTATTAGAACGTGGCTCGCTGGTGGGACTATGTCTTGTAGGAATGTGTGCAATCGAAACAGGAAGACCTTTATACAAGTGAGTGGAACTGTCATTCCTCTCTACTCCTTCATGCCTAAAAAATGGAGTTTTATGTTGCTATGAATTATCCTTAAATGTTCCATGTGTTAGTTGCTAAATAATAGAGATTGCTTATGCTGTGAATTGCTGAAATAAATAACACATGAACATTGAACTACTGAATGAATAACACTTAATTGCTAATGTAAATTTGATGCTGTGAGATGAATCGATAATGTCCCTTATGCTTAATACAGCTGAAATGAATGAATCACTTGAATAATGAGATGATGCGTGAATGTTTCATAAGAAATGAACTAGCTATGCTATTGACAGAAAGAATTGAATGAAACACTTGAATCAAATGCACTCTGTGTAAATATTGCATAAATATAAATTGTTGTATTCTTATAAGCAATGAATGAAATGCTATATGTCCCAATAAGATGAATGAAATGTTGTTTATTTCTTGTTGAAAGAATGCTATGAGAAATGTTGCAATGAATCAATGCAATGTGAAATGATAAGGCTTGGGATCGCCAAGATCACCAAGTGGAAATAATGGTAAATGATGGAAATAATAAGTCATTGAATAAGACGTGATGAGGTGAGATAATACAATATTGCTTTTACTTATTTTAATATTTTACCATGCGACTTCAAACACGATCGAGTCGGACACGCATTCGTATGGTCGTGGACAACTTGTACACAGGTATTATTTCCTCGAACGGTACCTGCGGCGGTGGAACCGATTCGGCTTAGAAGGAAATATTAACGTGCTTTGGTGGCATGTGGTATTGGAACATTCATTCGGGCTCACAACCTAGCGAATGGCGCATCGCATACGCTACGAAGTCCTATATGGCAATGTTCGAAATGGTTATATATTATAACACTAGTGATCTTGTTGTAAGGATGCACGCTAATGAATGTTTTGTGCAGGCAGAGTAAGTGCAACACATAATCTGTATTTGATGCAGGTACGAGGGAGTTGGCTATCGGTAAGAAATTACTTAAATGTGATATAATTATCATACTTGTTTGTTCATCTTGTCTGCTTAACATGTTAATCGAATGATGCTAAAATGTCTCCATTCCACACGAATTGCCATAACATGTTTAAGATGTTAATGCTAGTGTTGCCTCAATGATGCTGAAACATGATAACACCAGGAATGCTACAATGTTGCCTTGCAAAGAACACTACTTAATCATAATATACATGCTAAACGATGCATTTCCATGATTGCTACAACATGTTCAACGTATATTAAATAAACGCAGCTTAAAAGATGCCTTCGCATGAACATTGCTAGAACATGATTTCATCCTTTACTATGAATACTGCTCATGAGCTGCAAACTGAATGCTAGGCTCCAATAGAAAGATCACTCTAATAATGTTTGCTAAAATTGACCACTTAGTATCGGTTTAGGCGAGTGGGCTGGTTCTGGTCGCCAGTACATAGATGATGTACTGACCCATATTGTGGGCACTCTTTTTAGGTGCTCGTGCTTGGAAAGTTCTGTACACGAAGATTGGCTTGATCGGTTTCGTGACATCGAAGATTTGTTGGGCATGCAGAAGCTCTCCTTGCAAAAGATGGTGTCTTCTGTTTATAAAGGGCATAATGTATGGAACATTATAATCAGTTGTACCAGTAAGTTGTAAGCCAAGTCAGTATATCGAGTTGTAATCTAATGTATCAAAGTATCAAATGTAAGCTTTATGGCATTTGTTCAGTTGGCTGTCAATGTAAAGTGAGATGTGTTATAAACTTTGTATTCCATTACAAGTCCTGAACTCTACCTCAATTATTAGTAAAGAGAATATATTTTTATACATCTCTATGTGACTTCAAGTTATCTGCTTATCTTTGCTACAATAAATTAATAATGTATTCTATTCAATAAGAAAGCCTCATTACATTCAATTTGTTTGCTTCTACCACTGCGATGTGTTTTTATTTAAAGATTTCAATTATGTACCGTCTTTGCCTTATACAAGTGTAATACTAGACTTGTACAGCATCACGCCCAAGCGAGGACGAACGATTCAGCGTGAATCAAAGCGAGGATGAGCTATTCTCCGAATTGGGGCATGACAAATTGGTATCAAAGCACGGCTTTATGTCCTTGGACTCTTATTTGATTCGTTTCAAATCAAAGTTGCATCGACGATTAACCAAAGTTGCTTCCGCGATCACTCAACGTTGCTTTCGCGATTAAATCAAATATTGCTTCCGTGATTATGCTGTTGTTTTTCTGTAATCTTTCAAGTTGTTCTTGTCTGAAAGTTCTTTGACCCTTTTGGCTGCTCACTAGATGTTCCATACAATAAGTCTAATTAAATACATTGTGATGCCCCTGAATGAATTTGCTTGTTGTTGGTTTGGACACTAATGACCCAAAAATGACTCGATGCTATATTATGCTTTATTGAGATTAATGCTTGAAATGTGGGAATAGAGAAAAGTGGCCATGTATGCTGTAACATGTTGAGAATTGCATGTGATGTGGGAAAATAATGATTAATGAGGTAATTTATGGATGAGTTCAACAGAATTGATGAGTTGACTCGTGTGTGTTGGCTAGTACTTTTGAGACCCTAAGAATGTTGGCTTATGATTTGAGACCCTGAGATGTTGGCTTTGTGTGGTGATCAGTTTAGATCATGATTGTCTGGAATAGACTTGGGTCTGGTATGGTTTAAGGATGGCTTCATTCTGAGTGGTATATTGCCTCTACCACTTCAGAATGAAATATATCGTGACCTTTTCCATCGGATAGCAATGTATCTATCTGTGAGCCTTGGGTAGTGTCGAGACTTAGCTGGGAGTCAAGCCATATTACTAGATGACTTGAGTATTCCTTGACGGTGACATTATGATGGATAGCAAGAATGTTGAAAATTATAACGGGTGCCTTGGTTAGAAATTGCTCAGTCGGATAATGATTCAGACTAGTCGGATGATATTTGTACTGTGGGTAATAGTTTTGGCAAGAGAATGTTGTACCTTAGAAAATTAAACGATAATTACGATTAGTTGAATGGAAATCATGTGTGGCTATTACAAGTTGGTTGCTAATATGAAAGTTTTGCAAATATTGTCGGTGACTTGAATGAATGTTAGAAATCTGTGTCTTGACCCTAAAGTATGATAGATGTTAATCCATCTTGATCACCAAAGGATAGAATTAGTAAAGTACGAATTAGTGCTTGCCGAGATGAATAGTTATTGCATATATGTTGGAGGATTTGAAGTGTATCATAAAGTAACAAGTAGTGACCCTGAATACTTATGTCGTATTGAGAATGGTTAATTGATGCAGGAATTGTCGGATTTGGATTCGAATGGATTACTCGACCCTTGCGGTATAAGATTTTAAGAATGTCCGTATGAGATGTTGATGGTTGGAAAACGAATGGGATTGAGAACCATAATATGTGTTGGATAGTGTCAGTAGATGGTGCGACGGTATAGACGACTGTCGGTTGGGATATAGATTGCTGGAGTATGACTTAGTGGTATGACTTGTCATACAGACTGAATAGTATGATTCTATAGTGTTGTTGTGACTCTATCAGAATCGATGACCCTTGAATAGTTAGCCTCGGTATATAGATCCGTGTGGGTATAAAGGAATTGGAATATAAATTGAATCCTTAGAGAATTTACTTGATGGCTTATTTGATCATTGGAAATATAATTATTGGGAATTATATGTCAGGTCAGAATTTGAAACATAATGTTGCTAGATCGATCTTAGTCGATCATTGGGTAAGTCTAGAATGAGCCTCTGTGGGAAGACCCTAAATACCGTGGGCTGCTTAATCAATTTTCGACATAGTCGACAATGGTGATGAGTTGTTCAGACTAGTTGATACCCATAGGATTATGGGTAGAGCTGCTTGGAACCGTCGGTTACATGTTGGCTTAAGAATAAGAAACTAGTATAACCCTAGCAATCGTCCACTCTATGGAAGTCACCAAGTGAATAGGTTTAGCTGTCGGTATAGCTAGCCTTAGAGACTTGACCGAATAATAGGAAGACCGTTGGCGAACCATAGGATGACCCTTTGGTATTGAACGAGAGATGGTGATGAGTATGACCTAAGAAAGTATATGCTACAATGTGAGCCTTAGAGATGTTTGACCCTCGACACTACCAGAACAAGTCATATTAGCAACGCCAGAAAACATCGCTAAAATGACAAAAAATGTCGCTACAACGGTTTACCGACGTATTTAGCAAAATTTTCCTGGTCACGGAAAGTCATCTCGCTAACAGGCAGAACGTCGGTAATCGTTGCCATTACCGACGCTTTTCAACGTCAATAAACGTCGGTAATTAACCGACGTTCACCGACGCCACGTCGGAAATATGGCGACGTCTCAAACGTCGGTGAATTTAGCGACGTATGCTAGTTGTTACCGATGTTCACCGACTCTATAGACGAGGGAAATACTGGGACGCTAAATGTCGGTAAACGTCGCTAAAAAGTAGGATCGACGGCGGAAAAACTACACTAATGTAACGCCCCGGTCCCAAAAATAGAAGGACGAGAACGTAACCATGCCAGCTGTATACATACAAAGTATATGGACCGTCGTATGTATACATAAGCTGTAAAATGCAGTAACCAAGGCACTAAATCTCATCCGCAAAGATAAATAATAATATAAAAGTAACTTTGAATTCATCATGTATACAATCGTTGGGCGGAGACAAAGGAGATGACGATCCAAAAGCAACATCTCGAAGAAATAGAGATGATCATGGCCATGGCTAGAACACCTGCGAAAGAAAAGAGCACACACCTGGCAAGATAACCAGGTCCTCAGAGGGACGTAACAAGATACAACAAACATGACATATAAATACTGAATATAAAATATGCCACAATCAAAGAAAGTGACAAGACATAAATAAGGCAACCTAACCGTACTAAAGTGAACATGCAGTTAAGAACAAACCTTTCGTCGCATGAGCCCGGGCTGTAAATAGGATCTGGTATAGTCCCCACTTGGGCACTAGTGACCTAAGCGCATGACGTTCAAAAACGACAGTGGCCAACCTGAGAGGCTAAACATACCCGTATCTCTAGCGGAGCTTCCGGGTTACAAGGGAAGTACAATCGAAGCCCAAACGACAAGAAAATGTTCCCCCCATCCAATGTACCTGTCATGTCACATCCACGACCATGTAACACTACTAACCGTCAAGTCTTCTAACATACAACTATTGACAGTTAGACCTAACGTATGTCCTATACGCATCAGTGATCAGCCAACACGCAAGTCCGGATGCTATATGCTACGCACAACTCACACATCTCGTGGCACATCAGTGTTAAAGTTTATGTAATGCACTAAACTAGTGGTAGTCTCTTAACTCTAGGTCCATATGCAATCAAAGGATAATAAGAAAATATAGCTAATATCACTAAGAAGGCACTAGATCGGGAACTGTAATAATGGTACAGTTAAAAGAACGGGAAATAAATACACGGTGATATGCAATAAATAAAATACAGACTAATTTATAAACAGTAAATTGTGGCAAGGTATCTTGCCTGGTGAGTCGCCTGATGTGGTGCGATTATCCGACAAGTCATGTTTGTCCAGTAGCCATGTTCGATGTGCAATGGTCCGAGAGTCACGAGGAAATATGAATGTGTCATTAGTCATAATTTGTGATGATAAAGGAAAAATTGCGGAGGATAATACTTATACTATGATGATTGAAAAAAATAGATTTCTATTAGCTAAATATATTTTTAGATAATAAATCTAAAAGAAATTTTTTAACTGAAAACAGTTAAGTTTATTAAAATATATTTTCTAGGTAAGACTACAATTTATTAGCAAACATAGTTGTGAAGAAATATATATATATATATATATATATATATATATATATATATATATATAAATTTATTTTAACTGATAAATACAAGGTCAAGGCACAAACTATATTTAATAGTTAAAAATAAATGTAGATAATATTTGAAAACTATTACATAATTATTTTGAAATAATTTATATCTATTAAAACTTATTTACAACCCTTATATGAATTTATTTAAGATATTAAATAGAAAGTCAAAAAGAATATGTACCTTAATATAAGGAGCTCATATAAAAATTTCTTTACTTATATATATATATATATATATATATATATATATATATATATATAATTACATAATAATAAAATTTTAAATATGTCTAAGGATATTAGTATTGATAACAATAATAATCATCCCAAGAATAACAATAATAATAATGATGATAATCAATAATATTACAAAAACCCAGCACTATTTAATGCTGCTATTGGCCCCAATTCATAAAAAAATATTTAACTTTATACCCTATATATTATACTATTTTCAAATCATATAAAATATAAAACAAAAGAAAGTGAAATTAATAACTTCAAAGCAACAGCAGCACATGGCTGCTCTCCCAAATTTTAGAATAATAGAGAGAAAGAGAGAGAGAGAGAGAGAACATTTTAAAGGAAAGAAAAGAGGGAGAAACTGAGATGAGAGAGAGACAAATCAGTGTAAGGATGAGAGCGGCGAGGGAGAACGGGACTCACCGGGGTCGCAGGGTTTCGGGCGCCGGCGGTGGAGGAAGTGGAAAGTCGGAGGAGGGTTTCAGCGGTGGGTTCGGAGGGCGCTGGGTCTCGTGGGCCTTGGCGGAGGTGGCGAGGCCCAACGCCGGCGGTGCTCGGGGCGGAAGGCAGTGTCTCGTCAGCGGCGGATGGCTCGACGCCCTCGGGTCCGAGCGGGTCACTCGGCCGGAGAAGATGGAGCACAGACTGCTCCGGCGCATGGGAGGCGGCGGACGCCGCTGTACTGTATGGCATGGGTGCGGCCGGCCATGGAGGGATGGGGAAGTGGCGGATCGAAGGCGGCTCCTAGATCCAGCCGGCAGAGGCGGGGGCTCGGCGTGCTGGTGGTGGCGCGTGCTCACTCAGCGGCGGAAGGTTAGTGGCGGTGTTGGTTCTTACTTCATCTTCTTTTTCTCTTTTTGGTGATGGTGTTCCGGCGGTTGGCCGGGGTTGATTTGGGGGAGACAGGCGTCGGGTAAAAGGCTGCTGTGAAGTCGTGGCGATGGCAGATTTGGGATGCTGGAATTGTAAGTCGGGAGCAGGTGGCCGAATTTTTGGGGAAAGACGGGGTGGTGAGGTTGTGTGGAGGGTGGTATGGGCGTGGTGATAGATCGGGATGATGGCTGGGTTGCCGGGCTCAGGAGACGGTGGCGATTGGTGATGGTAACGGGGATGGTGACTGGTGGTGAGGTTTTGGTCGACCGCCTGTGGTCGGGTGCGGGGAGACAGAGGAGAGTTGAAATGTGGGCAATGGCGATGGTAGAGACGGGTTGCTACGGACATGGAGGACATAGGTGTAGGTTTTGATTGTGTCTGGGTGGTAGGTTCTGGGTCGGGGCAGACCGTGTCATGCTGTCGACATGGACACCGAAGCTGGGTTAGGGTTTGGGATTGAGTCGACCGTGTCTGGTGTGTCGGACACGGTAGGGATGACTGTAAAATTTAATGGAATAAGAGTGTGTAGGCACAGACACGATGCATAATCTGTGGATGATAGATAGTTTATGGATGAGTACCTCTCCTTATATAAGAGGTGGGAATTCCCTGTTGGATAAGGACTTGCAATGGTTTAAACCCCGATGGATAATTCCATCTTTTAATTTAAATCGATTTAGAATTTAAGCAATCAAAATCAAATCAATCTAGATAACTTCCTTTAATTTAATGTCTATTTAAAATAAAATATGTTCCAAATTTAAATTATCAAAATAATTCAAATATTAAATAAAATAAAATTTTAAATATCTTTTTCATAAAAATTAAAATATAACATTAATTAATTTCGAAAATCAAGAATATTACTTAAATATTAAATCATAAAATAGCTTTTATAAATAACAAAAATATGTTAATAACAAATTCCAAATTTTGCAAAATATTTGGAATACATTTCATATAAACCACAATTTTCAAATCACTACTTATTTTTAAATGAGGAATAAAATAACTCTTTTTAAAAATAAAATATTTATCACATTTATTTGAACAAGTACTTTCCTATATAAAATAAAATTTATAATAAAAATATTTTTCTAAAATATGTACCTCGACACATATTCGCACTCCTCGAGCAAATACGAAACGCAAATCTCGCACGCTACGCAATTACAACAATGCGAACTCGTATGCGACGTGCAGATACGAAGTACAAAATAAATACAAAAATATTTTAAAAAAATCGTAGTAGAAATTTAGGGGAGTTTACATCCTACCCAACTTAAAAGAATTTCGTCCTCAAAATTTAGGAGTAATTAGGGTAGGTAGGACGGAGGGGATGGAAAGAGTTTATACGAGATCTTCTTGGGATGAGAATGCAAACAAAATATTCGACGAGGAGGCGAGCGACATTTCAATGGCAATATGTCATTTGATCGACTAGAACAGAAAAAAAAATTCGATGGTTTCAATTTAGTTTACGATCATGTATATGACAACCAATCAATAACTAAGCTCGATCAACTCTAACATTAACCTTAAAAAGGGCAATCTCATAAGTGGGTAATAAACTCCTTAATCCTTTGATATCATCAATATTCATGTAATCTATCTTATCATAAATCGTTCTTTCCAAAAATTACTTTCGTTCCATGTTCCCTTAAAATTTTAACAAAACAAATATGATTATAAATGTACTCTAACTTCCTCTATCTCGTCATAGAATTTCAAATATTCTAAAATTTTGAATTCCATAATCTCCATTATACTAGCTCACTTATATATATCTTCTCAAGTTATAATTTTCTCTAAAATTAAAATTTCCAAACCTTCAACCAATTTGGCCCAAGTAACAATCTTCTTACTACAAATTTTGTATTTATTGGTCAATGTACAATGCATCCATAGGTACCAAAATAAAAGTCCGTCTTCCATGTTCGATAAATCTCGAAAACTAACAGTATACCTTCATAACTCAATCTTCTATCATCATAATTGAAAATTTCCTAAAATATTTATTAGTCTCCCTCGAAAATTTGAATTTAACAATCTTTTCTTTTTGATGGTAGAATTGAAACTCATCTTAACTTCATATTCATAATCATCTTAGAACTTAATTCTCTATGCATCAAAAATGTAAAGGTTTCTAATTTATTCAACAATTGGTTATCCTTGAAAACTAATATCGTCATAACACTATATGTTATCGAAGGCAACGTCAACATTGTCTTTATCAAAAATTTGCATCCATAAATTTAATATATAACTTTGGTTCTTAAACAACCAACATTTTAGAAGATTCTTCACTCGATATTTAGTTACCTCAAAACAAATTTTGAAATTCGAGAAGTATTTACCCTTGAGTGTTTTTATCAAAACACAATATTACATTCTTTACTTCATCTATTTGGATTTATCGCACGTTTTCACTTATGTCCAATCTATACCTCGTAATTTCGTAATTATCTTAACCGACTATATTATTTATCCATGCTGTGGGGTTTTCTAATCTAACCTCTACTAACCCAAGAATGTCATGATCAAATTTTATTTCGTATATGGGAATCATACAAGGAACAAAGTTGCATAAACTATGGAGGAATCATAGCAATTTAAATGGAATAGAGAAGCGTAAGGGTTGCAATATTGAAGAGCGAAAAGATGTTATGTGTCTAAGTGAATCGAGATAAGACATGAAAATAATGACAAGGGTTAAGCAATCAAGATAAAACTCAAGGTTAAGCATTTAAGGGATTTAATAGATCACAATCATATATTAGGTCGAAAAAATTGAGTCGAGGTTGAGTCCACATCGGTACCATGGTAAGGGTTATAGTTTAGTCTTTATGACCCGAAAGTCGTACCATAAAAATAGAGTACAAGGGGACGTGTTTTAATGGGACATGATATACCTACATGAAGGTGAGCTCGTCTAGGTCTTACATGTAAAATTTGTTGGAATAAAAAGTCTAGTGTTGTGCTCCAAATGTCAAAGTCACGATAGGGAACGCCAAATGATCAAAATAGAAAGTGAGTTTTCATAAGATACTAATTAATGCACAACATAAAAGGTTAAAGCACGAAATAAAGTTAATTTAGAAAATCTCTTAGATCATGTTAAGATAAGTTAGAGACACAGTTTCTAGAGAGAAATAGTCTCATAGATAAGGGTATGGTCAAGGGAATTGTAATGCCCCAGTCCCAAAATACTTGGGACTAGATATGTATCATGCCAGCTGTATACATACGAGTAAATGAAAGGGCTCCTATGTATACATAAGCTATAAAATGTAGAGAGCCATGCTCAAACTAAATCTCATCCACAGATATGAAGTTTTAATGATATAATCAAATAGTCATTTGTACAAACGTTAGGCGGAGACATATCCACTACCAACAAGTTTAAACAAGAAAGAAATATACAAATAACTGATTTGGTCGGGCGAAGCAAATGACGAACAACCATCACGGAGGAAGGAAGACATGGCCTTAGCTAGAGCACCAGCAAAAATCACGAAACACACACCTGGAGAGATCACCAGGTCCTCAGAGAGACGTAACAAGATACAAGAATAACATGCCATTATAACTGCAAATGTAAATACTTTAAACTCCGACACAACTGGGTTCCTAACCGGCTAAGTGATATGCACTTTGAGGACAACGTTTTACGCAGGGGCTGTAGGATCAGCAGAGTAAATAAAGAGTGGTAGTAGGTAGTGCTCATCCGAGTCACTATCGGCCCATGGGCAGTAAGTAGCGCTCATTTGAGTCGCTATCGGCCCACAAATGTGCAAAAATTAAATATAGCCCCTTAGCTAGTAGCTGTCCCCTCCCTCCAATGATACTATACATGCATCGTAACCACGACACACCAACACATGTCGCTTCCACAATACTATTTTTATACCTAATAACTGTCAAGTCTTCTAACATACATCTATTGACAGTTATTCCTATGCATGCGCACGGGTGATCGGCCAACACGCAAGTGACCACTACATGATACTCACAACTCACACACAACTCGTGATACAATCGTGACAAAGTCAATGTCGTGCACCCTATTGACGGAAGTCTCTTAACACTAGGTCCACAAGTAAGAAAAAAAGTAAATAACTGAAAATAAAGTGCGGAAAATAATAACAGAATAATAAGATGCAACTAAATGTAAGCAGTAAATATGGCAAGGTATCTTGCCTGGTATATCGCCTGGTGGGGTGCGATGATCGTGAGGTCATGTTTTGTCCAATTGCCGAGGACCATGCACATGTGGTCCGAATCTGCAAGAAATCAGGGAGAATTGGTTAGTCGTGATCGTGATTGATGATTGAAGGAACTTTGTAGGATAAACTATCTTAGAAAATATTCATAACATGTTTGAAAAGTTATACTTATTTAGCTAACAAAATTGTTTTCAAATAATACTTGGAATTCAATTAAATCATTTATAATACCTTAGAAAAATATACTTGTTTATTAGTCAAAATAATTGTAAAAAATACTTGAAAAATGTTTATTATATCGTAATTTAGAAATTATGATTTACTAGTCAAAAATATATTAGATAAATAAAACTAAATTAAATATTTTAGGACTAGGAACCCGAGATTCGAAGTACATAGGTAGCTCTCCACATCTAGTTTGAAATAATAAGGGTATATATATATATATATATATATATATATATATATATATATATTATATATATATATATATATATATATATATATATATATATATTTAAAAAAATATATATATATATATATATATATATATATATTTCTTTAAATATATATATATTTATATATATATTTCTTTAAATAATAACTTTTATAATAATGAATAAATAAACTAATAGTAATTAATTTTACTAATGATAAACTAATTAAATTGATAAAGCATTATTATAACTAATAATAATTTTGATAACAAAACCAATCTGTTCTCTCTCTCCAATGTTTAGAAAATGAGAGGAAGAAAGAGAGAAGAGGGAAAGAGGAATTTACCAGAGGACGGTCGTCGATGCTCATCGAAGGGACGAGGCGGCCAGAGGGGCGTGGTGCTCAAGCACCGGCAGCGCTCCTGGGGAGATGGCGGCGGCTCCGGTCACGACTGGTAGGAGGAGCGCTCGACGGCAGCGGTGAGGCGGTCATCCGACACGAAGGAGGCGGCGTGTAACACCCAGTTTTCTAAATTGGAGGATTTTCAAAAATCTATTATTTTTATTATTTGTTAATGGTATTTTAGTCATGATATGATTTTTGGTGATTTTTGTTATTAAAATCATTTTCTAAGTCATGACTTATGACTTTGTGATTTACAAGTATAACCCTAGTGTAAACCCTAGAGATTTCATAACCTAGAGACTAACCATGATCATGTGAGCCTAGCCATAGGCTTAGAACACCAAATTAGTGATTTTTAGCCTAAAGGGTATTTTGGTAATTTTCTAGGATTTATTTAGAATTATTTGTATTTATGTGTTTTTATTATTGTTTAATTATTGATTAGTGTCATGTTAGTCCCTAACCTAGTTTAGCACTAATCTAGAGGTTAGCCACTAACCTAGAAGACTAAGTAGAGGATGTTAGCTTTATGTATAAATATCTAGTTAGATAAATATCTAGATATTTCACTTTTTAGATATTTCAGAACCTAAATATCTAACCCCCTTAGTCAAAGACTTAGGGGCTAAGTTTGCAAGGTGGTAGGACACCCTCCCCTTGCCATGGCCGGCCAAGACACCCCCCCTAGCAGCCACCATCCTATATTAACCCATTGTATTCATTCATGACCATTTTTTACATGAATTAAATCCTAGAAAAATCCCATTCCTTCAAACCTACACAACTTGATCATTTTTGATCCAAATCACCTCTAGTTTCTTGTATTGGACTCCCCTACACTAGAGGATACTAGTTAGGGCCTGCTATCAAGGATTTGTGGAGCTTTGGGCATCACCAAGAGAAGAGGACACCCCCCTACTTGGTGTTTTCTTGAGTTTTCACTCAAATAGGTAAATACCCATAAACCTAGTTAATGCCCTAATTTTTCTTCATAAATGCATGCATATAGGTATACCCAACCCCAACTGTAGGTCAAGTTTGGTGAAAATTTGAGTTGGTTTGGTGTCCGTATCGGACACGTATCCTAGGCTAGGAAACCTTGTTTGATAAAATGCCACAAAGGATTTGTTTTTGTTAAAATGTAAAACAAATTATATTTTGGGTAGCCCTAAACATGTAGGACACAACCCTAGTTGACTGAGCACACTTCGAGTTGTGTCTGTATCCAAAACAGGACACGAACACACTGTTAAACCCCACTGTGCACACTGTAAAACCTGATTGTTTAACACTTCCTGTCGTGTCCACAAAGTCATGGACACGATACAGAAACCTAGACACGAACCTAACCACCCCACCTATCCACTGACATGAGCACAAGACTCTACGTGCCACGTGTGGAGCACACGACCCTTCGATACGCGCGCACGAGACTGTGCAGCCTCCTCTGCTACTCGACACCTAGTACGGACACTGTAGGATACGTGGACACGGGAAAATTGACACAGAGGAGGGGCAACCTCTGTCATGCCCCCCTCGAGTTTGAGACACTCTCGTGTCCTATCGAGGACACGAGGACACGTGCACTGGTCACTCACTGACACTGTAAACACGAACTCGAGGCTCTGATACGCCTCTCTTACTCGGACACGACATGACCCCTCGCGATTCAGGGTGTTGGACACTTAGAGTAATCCTAGGTGAATCTACCCACGTGATCACGAGACTTCTAGACCCTTGTGTCGTGTCCACGAAACACATGAACTCGTGCACGACGCGGTGACTGAACTGTTTACCCGATTTGGTATTTTGACACTGGACACGCCGTGTCGTGTCATGGTGCACTCCCAAGGACACACACGACACGTACACATGTGGGGGCTCGATTACCAACCATTATATTTGGGTATTAGTGAGGTTTTGTGTGTCGAAATTGGTTTTTCCCCTCCTTTACCTACACTGTTCAGTAATGAACAGTGTTCTGTTCTTCCCAGTTTTAAAAACCCAATTTCGAATTGATTTTTATGTATATATATATGTATATTTATGTGTATATATATTGTATATTAGTATATGTATGTGAGTGTGTAGGTAGGATTTTAGGGTATATGCATAGGTATACATGTGTATATATATATATATGTATATATGTAGGTGTCTGTGTGTATCTGTGTGGTGTGTGTGTGGTGTTTTTATGTTCCAGAAATCTGGAACCATGCCCCCTCCTGTCCAGTTCCCCTTACTCCCTCTCACTCTATTACACTCTCTCTTTCACTCTCTCCCTTTCACTCTCTTTTTTCCTCTCCCTATGTATATTATATATAGGTTATGTATATAGTTATTGGTATATATAGATTGGCTATATGTATAGTTAGGCCATATATATATATTTAGCCTATATATTGATAATATATATAGATATGTTAAGTTGCATGAATATATATGTATCATATATGGTATATATAGATGTATATGCCAGTGCCCTAGATATGTTAGCCTATGGCCTATGGCAAGTAAGTCTTGATTTGACCAATAAGCCTAGTAGACCTAGGTTGACTAGAGTGTTTGACCATATGTTGACCATTGGTCAAGATTAACCTAATTACCTTGTTGATTAGTCTATGATTGACCAAAACCCTAGTTAGACTAAGGCTTGACCCTATATGGACCCAAGTAACTAGAGTTGGCTAGTTTGACCATATTAACTAGTATTTAACTACTAGACCTAGGTTGACCAAAATGTTGACCATAGTTGACCAAAGTCAACTATAGGTCAGACCTTGACCTAATTAACCTAGAAAGGACTTAGAAGGACTTAATGACTAAGGTTTGACTAAACCCTAGATTATTAACTAATTGGTTAGGTTTGACCTATATGTGAGTGCCCTAAGTATATAAGGATATTTGTGTGACTTGGGTTATATGAATAGTTACCTGTCAATTAAGATATGTATGGGGTTAAGTGAGATACTTAGAGTTGAGTCATGACTTGAGATGGAATATGGGATTAGCTTGAATGTAGGATTAAGGTTGGTATTATATATATGTATTTATATGTGGTATACTTGTATAGGTATTGGTTATACCTTAACCTTGTGGTGTAGTACCTTAGTTGGTCTAAGTTTGACCTAGACTTGACCCAGATTGATCATGTTGACTAGTATTTGACTAGTTTGATTAGAATGTTGACCAAGAGTTGACTTTAACCTAGATTTGACTAACCTTGACTTGTTTGACCTTGTTTGACTTTATTTGACTCAGTTTGATCCCCTGTGACCTAGTATGACTTCCTGTGACCCAGTTTGACTATTGAGTTGACCAAGAGTTGACTTTTGACCAGATTGACCTAGAATCATGTAGTATGCATTATATACTTTATTTTTACCATTGTGGATACATTGTGACTTGTATTGCTCTGATTAGGAGCCATACACCTCTCCTCAGACAGTATATCCTCTTCAGACATTCAGTTATCAGGCAAGTACATTCTCTGACCGTTTTATACTTGTTCAGGCTTTACTTCTCGCTCTAGATTACTTTATTTGATGCTGTCACATTGGTAACACGGATTGGTACTATATGGATCTTTACATGAGATGTTATCCCCCTCGGGAGCATCGGGTACTTCATGTTACGTGTGTTTCACTTTCATCATGTACTCCTGTGCTTCCATCATGCATGTATACTCATGTGATCATGTACTCTCATGTTCATAGAGCCCTCATGTATACTATCATGTGCACCCTTTCATGGGCCCCATGTGATATCATGTATAATAACGTAACTTGTCTCGATCCTTGTGTATTGATTGGGGTAACGGGGGAGTAGAAGTGGACATGTGAATAATTTCAAAGTAGTGTAATCATGTGCAAACTCAGTAGTGTAATCATGTATAAATTCTAGCCATTCATATGCCTATCTGGTACTCTACATCACTAGTCACTTATAGTTCTCTATATACAGTAGATATTTCATTACAGCTATCTCTTTTACAGCGTATATTTCTTTTCAGCATTTCTTGTATCTTACTCTATTGCCTGTATCGTATTTCCTAACCTGTTATGAACTGTGTGAGATGTATTGTGCTCGTTCCTATCCTGACTGGACCTGTTGAAAATATTACAGAGGATGAGGATGAGGCCCTGGTGACTACCTATTATGGAGCAGGACTAGATGATACTTATATTGTGGACCCTCAGCAGGATCCACCTGCAGCTGAGGATGTTGCCCCAGTAGTCTAGGCTAGTTTAGCTAGACAGTCTTTTCTGTATTATCTTTTTATCTCACATTCTGAGTTGTATTTTGAGATGTTGAGATATATAGACTCTTAGACTTATTGTATTATGAGTTGACATTCTGATGTTATGTTATCCTAGACACTTGGACTTATTTCATCTATTCTACTGTTCTCTTGAGTTACTGTCTATCTATCTATCTTTCATTCTTCTACCCTAGATGTGATTGAGATTATTTTCTGTTATGTCACCTCCATTCGGAGAGTATAAACTGTACATGTACTTTTATATTGTTAGATGATTGACCTAGGACAGCGTTCTACCCGCCGACACTGCGGCGTAGGCTGGACGTACCCACTTCTCGTGCCCTTACTCTAGGGTGCGGGTCGTGACACGTTTTTAGTGGTGGCCCATACAGGTCGAGTTTATGTAGTGATATTCGAACTAGAGTATCACTACAGCCTGTGATAGGATTTGAGGAATAGGCTTAGTGAGAGAGGGTACTCAATCACTATTAGGATACTTTGAGAGATTCCTGGGATGACCCTTGAGAATCTCATTCGAAATTTCGATTTAAACTCATTTTCCCTTGATTGAATTTGATTTTGGAGGATTCACTGTAGAACTTTGAATCCTGGTGTTAGTTGATGATTTTGAAATTTTTGTAGTTGTTGATTTTAATTTCTTTGTATTAGATTAATATCTTTTATTTTAAGGTACTCAATCACATTTATGAGGAAACTCTCATCTGTTTCTTGCCATCTAATTCTCTTGCTAATTGCTTCCCTTGAAATGAACTGTCCCCTCTATTTTTTTGCATCTTGCTCAACCCTTTCTACCAAACTATGTGACTGTATCCCAAACCTGACTTACTCGACATTTCCTCAAATAAAGACTTTATTGAGACCTTCTAACCTTGACCTTTGATTTGATCGAACCCTAACTATATTCATCTAGTAGCCTATCTATCCCTAGGACTGTGTTCCTAAATTATTTACTGGATTCCTAATTAATTTTATTCCATGGGTTAATTTGATCTTCTTTAACTTTTATATCAATTATCACGTCTTGAACTCCCACTTCCTATTCTAGATCATTGGACGTCCTTTACAGTGACTTAGATATTCAGAGTATAATACTAGCTGTTACCTCCCAACAAACTTCACATGTAAGACCTAGACTAGCCTACCTTCATATAGGTATTCTATGTCCTACTGAAAACCGTCTCCTTGTACTCTATTTTTTGATATGATTTTCTGGTCAAATGGCTAAACTATAACCTCTACCATGATACTAAATTAATTCTTATTTCAATTAGAGATCCACCTTGGCTCAATTCTTTTGACTTGGCATGTGATGGTGTTCTGCTGGAACCCTTAAATGCTTAACCTTGAATGCTTGACCCGATTGGTTAAGGATCTTGGACTATGTATCTTCTTTCATCATTTCACCCTTACTTATATCTTATGCTATAAATTTATCCTTAGTTTTACAAGCTTATCCTTTTCGAGCTTGGTCATGACATATTTTATTGGGTGCGCACCCACTAACATATTGTCTAATCAGAACCGGCACATGATGGTCTGATCAACCTATTGCATTTTTGGTTCGCTTTTCATATATTAATCTACGTGGATGGAGACATAGTTAAACTTGCCCTAGAATCTTATCCGTAACAGTCTTGACAATTCTCCTTGGAATTATTTATCGCCTATGAACCTCGTATTCGTATCCAGTAGAATTAAATTTAATCATGACCTGGATCTTCATCATTGGATGCGCGTGCTCATACTTGATTTCATTGATTTTCCATCTTGCCCAAATCTCGATTATCCTGAAATTGATCAACTTAGATCGTGTCAAGACTAAAATCTATTTGTGATTGTTTGTGCCTAAATTTTCAATTTTCTTTTACCACTTTATAGAATAGTACCTTTTAATGATTTCTCACTTACTTGTTAATAACCATTTTCATATAGGATGGAAGACGGCCCTATAACCTTGATGATTGTCGTTCCCTTACCTTCCCAATTAGGATACCTTAGATTGCTTGTACGTTTTGATACCATAGGACAGTCTTGATCTAGAATGACTAGTGCACCTAGATGAGACCACAGACTATTCCATTTAACCTGTTCCCCTGGTATTACTATTGCATCACAAATTTCTGGTTCAATTTAGGCCATAGACCTTTCCCACTCTAAATTATGATCATCGTAGGCACATTACCGTGACTTTAAAATTTGGAGCACAAGACTAGTTGTTTTCTCAAAACTGACTTCGCATACATGACCTAGACAAGACACTCTACACCCATGACCTTAGTGTCCCACTCAAGCATACCATCGTGTGCTTCATTTGCTTAGTACGATTTTCCTGACCCGAGGCTCCATCCTGATTTACCCCATGGAGTTACTTTGAATTCAATTTGGATTAAGGACACCTTATGACCTAAAACTGCCAGCCAATTTTTGGACATGACCCAGTATAGGTCTACTATCCATATTTTACATGTTGACCCTGTATGTTGCTAGGTAGTAGCCTCGATCCTGATTGTTGGGGTTTGACCTAGGAAGAGTACGACCATCTAAATTTCGAGGACGAAATTATTTTAAGGTGGGTAGACTTGTAACACCCAGTTTTCTGAAATTAGGGGATTTTTGAAAATTTATTATTTTTATTATTTATTAATGGTATTTTAGTCATGATATGATTTTTGGTGATTTTTTAGTTATTAAAACCATTTTCTAAGTCATGACTTATGACTTTGTGATTTACTAGTATAACCCTAGTGTAAACCCTAGAGATTTCATAACCTAGAGACTAACCATGATCATGTGAGCCTAGCCATAGGCTTAGAACACCAAGTTAGTGATTTTTAGCCTAAAGGGTATTTTGGTAATTTTCTAGGATTTATTTAGAATTATTTGTATTTATGTGTTTTTTATTATTGTTTAATTATTGATTAGTGTCATGTTAGTCCCTAACCTAGTTTAGCACTAATCTAGAGGTTAGCCACTAACCTAGAAGACTAAGTAGAGGATGTTAGCTTTATGTATAAATATCTAGTTAGATAAATATCTAGATATTTCACATTTTAGATATTTTAGAACCTAAATATCTAACCCCCTTAGTCAAAGACTTAGGGGCTAAGTTTGCAAGGTGGTAGGACACCCTCCCCTTGCCATGGCCGGCCAAGACACCCCCCCTAGCAGCCACCATCCTATATTAACCCATTGTATTCATTCATGACCATTTTTACATGAATTAAATCCTAGAAAAATTCCATTCCTTCAAACCTACACAACTTGATCATTTTTGATCCAAATCACCTCTAATTTCTTGCATTGGACTCCCCTATACTAGAGGATACTAGTTAGGGCCTGCTATCAAGGATTTGTGGAGCTTTGGGCATCACCAAGAGAAGAGGACACCCCCCCTACTTGGTATTTTCTTGAGTTTTCACTCAAATAGGTAAATACCCATAAACCTAGTTAATACCCTAATTTTTCTTCATAAATGCATGCATATAGGTATACCCCAACTGTAGGTCAAGTTTGGTGAAAATTTGAGTTGGTTTGGTGTCCGTATCGGACACGTATCCTAGGCTAGGAAACCTTGTTTGATGAAATACCACAAAGGATTTGTTTTTTGTTAAAATATAAAACAAATTATATTTTTGGGTAGCCCTAGACATGTAGGACACAACCCTAGTTGACTGAGCACACTTCGAGTTGTGTCCGTGTCCAAAACAGGACACGAACACACTGTTAAACCCATTGTGTACACTGTAAAACCCGATTGTTTGACACTTCCTGTCGTGTCCACACGAGTCGTAGACACGATACAGAAACCTAGACACGAACCTAACCACCCTACCTATCCACTGACACAGCACAAGACTCTACGTGCCACGTGTGGAGCACACGACCCTTCGACACGCGCGCACGAGACTGTGCAGCCTCCCCTGCTACTCGACACCTAGTGCGGACACTGTAGGACACGTGACATGGGAAAAATGACACAGAGGAGGGGGCAACCTCTGTCATGCCCCTCCTCGAGTTTGAGACCCTCTCGTTCCTATCGAGGACACGAGATACGTGCACTGGTCACTGCACTTGTAACACGAACTCGAGGCTCTTATACGCCTCTCTTACTCGGACACGATACGACCCCGACTCGA